>CBVK0100211869.1:0-29076 GCA_900067695.1 Picea abies | reverse complement strand
CTTCCGATCTCACTATTTTTGTTTTACAGTGTGGGAGACTTCCTTGAAAAAGTGCCTCATAAGAAAACATGAATTCTTTGGTTGGTTGCACAATTTAAATATCGAATGATGTCACCTTGCGTTTGACTTGTCGATTGGGTGCTTGGGTATAGTCTTCTTGTATTTTGACAGCTAATTTGGTCTCCTAACGTGTTGGATTTTTCTTGGGTTATTGGTCTCGATATGTTATGTTGAGCCTTGGTTATTATCATTCCCACCACTTTGTGATGACATGATTCCTGATGAGGGGATCATTGCATGCCCCAATTGATAGAATAAAAGGATAACCTAGCTAGAGTCATGTGCTTCTCGATGTGGGCATTATGTTCGTTTTAATTTATGTTGGTTCTTGTGTTGTAACTCTTGTTTGTGCTTGTTCCTCACTCATCGTGAAGGTTCAAGTTACCTATGTCATTTGATACTGGTTGCATCTAGTTGATATTGATGTTATCCCATAACTTAGCCTCTTTATTTGTCTATTTTATTATCGCATGTTTCATCTAGTTAAATGATGCACTCGTATGTTGGGTCGTTGTTTTCTATTTCCTGATTTGTGTGCATTATGTTCATCGTCAAGTTGTGTTGATTAATTATTGTCATTGTTTCCTTCCAGCTTAAAACAAAAAAAAAATCTTTCTTTTGTGTTGCGTTGCATGTAGTTGTAACGACAGGGGACGTTAGATATGGTATCAAAGCCGGTTCAACCCACAACTTGGGATCACTACGACTTCTGTTGGTTAGATATTTGATTGTAATGTTGCTAATTAAACTTATTTGTATTCGTGTAGGTAATCATGGTTAGAGGACACCGTAGAGGAAGATGATGGGGTGCTAGGGGAGGAGGCGTGACGCCTCCAGTAGCATCCATGCCCAAGGGGTCTAACCCCTAGGGAGACGAACATGTTATCGGGAAGGAACAAATACCTTTGGGTGATGTGGTTGGGATGATGGGGTCCTTTTAGCAGATGCCTGAGGAACTAATTAGCCATTTGGATAGAGATAAGGCCAGGGTGTCGAAACCCCCTGAGGGTCCACCTCGCACTCTGGTTAGTACTGGTAGTATTCACCGTGAACTCAAGAAGGTCAAATTTCTTGAGTTCTTTGGTGCCCCGGACAGTGTAGCTGTCGAGGCATGGTTGGAGAATATGGAGATGTGATTTTCACTTCACCACTATACCTCCAACATGAAGGTCGTCATGTCGGTCTTTCAATTGAAGGGGAGCACTCTTCTATGGTGGAAGATGATCCTTCCACAATTGAACATGGTCGTCGAAGACGTGTCATGGGAATTGTTCGAGGAACGGTTCCGAGAGAGTTATCTATCAGAGGAATTCATTGAGCATAAGCTCAACGAGTTCAACGCCTTGGGATAGGGCGGTCATATGGTGCCTGAGTATGAGGCCCTTTCTATGGAGCTGCTTCGGTATAATCTGCACCTGAATACCAAGAAATGTAAGGTCAACAGGTTCTTGTTTGGCCTTAATGTCAACATTCATGCAAAGGTTATGATTATGATGCCTCAAAACTTTAATGATGTCATCTAGAAGGCCCTCATAGTAGAGGAGGAGCTTATCGGTGGGGTCAGATTAGGACTCCAGCGAAACCAGTGGGACATGCGTCATCTGGTGCGCAGCAGCATCAGATACCAGCTAGACATTCACCAGTATATCATGGTTTCCAGAGAGGATCCACTTTCACTACACCTCAACGACCAATGCCTCAACAACGAACTCCTTATAGAGCCCCACAACAATGGCGACCGCAACAACAATAGTTTAGGCCAGTTCATCAGAACAAACCAAGGTTTTAGGTATTAGCTTCTACTTCGGGTAACAAGAGTACCGGACTGAAGAAAGGGTGTTGGACATGTGGGGAACCACATTACCAGCGTGACTTCCCAGTGGAGAGGACTAGAGCATCTGGATCAGCCAGACCCGCTACCATGGGATATTTGGGAAAGGCCCATTGGATCCATGTAGTGGTGAATAGATGATAGGCAGAGCACCAGTCGACCGTGCTCGAGATGTCAGGTACCCTCGTTGACCAGACCCTTAGAATTTTGATAGATCCAGGTGTTACCGAAAGTTTTATTTCTGGTGTAGTGATAAAAAGAATTAAGGTAAAGGCAGTCGAACAGGATGAGTTTATCTTTGTAGAAATGGATTTGAGAGCCAAACAGAAGGTTGGAGGGAAGGTTACGGGTTGTAGCCTTAACATGGGAGAGTTTTTCACTAGGGGAAATCTGTACGTCATGATCTTAGGATCTTATGACATCGTGATCAGTATGGACTGGTTGGAATCGCATGAGGCAACACTCAACTGTAAGATGAAAAGGTTGAGCTTGGTCGATGATGAGGGATAGAGATGCATGATTGTAGGTCGGAACCAGGAAGTTTCCCTGAGGTTCATATCTTCCTTGTAGCTACGAAAGAGCATGTGCAAGGGATGTAAGATTTATGCGACCCTTGCGTTAAATGAAAAGGGAGTAGAAGAAGTTCTAGAACACCTTCTGGTGGTGAGATAGTTTGTGGATGTCTTCCCTGAGGAGTTACCTGGGATGCTTCCTGAGAGGGAATTGGAATTTAAAATAGACCTAAAACCAGGGACTGGACCGATAGAAAGAACGCCTTATTGGATGTTGTCCCTGGAGCTACAAGAGTTGAGAATGCAACTGAAGGAGTTACTGGACCTAGGACTCATACGCCCAAGTGTGTCACCATGGGTTGCGCCTGTTAATTTCATATGAAAGAAAGATGGGTCTTGGAAACTCTGCATTGACTACCGTCAATTGAACAAGGCAATGATCAAGAATCAATATTCGTTGCCATGGATTAACGATCTGTTTGATTAGATAAAGGGTGAAATAGTGTTTTCAAATATCAATTTAAGATCAGGGTATCACCAGTTACAAATCAAGGAAGATGATGTCCCTAAGACTGCCTTTAAGATGAGGTTTGGATATTACGAGTTTATTGTTTTACCTTTTGGACTGACAAATTCCCCTGGGGTATTTATGAGTTTTATGAACATGGTGTTCCATGAATACTTGGACAATTTCATCCAAGTATTCATTGACAATATTTTGCTTTAATCTCAGATGTTGGAGGAGCATTACGAGTACTTGCACTTGATACTACAGTCTCTGTGAGAGAACACATTGTATGGGAAATTGGCTAAATGCTCGTTATATCAATTGAAGATTCACTACTTAGGACATGTCATCTCCAACAAAGGTATCACTGTGGATCCAACAAAGGTCGAGGCTATTATGGAATGGCCTGCACCGATGAATGTCCCAAATGTTTGTAGCTTCGTGGGTTTAGCAAGATACTATCGACGATTCGTCGAGGGTTTTTGGAAGATAACAAATCTTATTATGGAATTGTATAAGAATAACAAGAAGTTTGTTTGGACTGAGAAATGCGCGAAGGAATTTCAGAGGCTCATGGAGTTGTTGACAATAACACCAATACTAAAGGTCCCTAACATGGATGTGGACTTCTTGGATTGCACTAACGCATCCAAGGAAGGCTTAGGTAGAGTTTTGATGCAAGACGATCAAGTGATCACTTACATCTCAAGAAAGTTGAGAAGGCATGAGGAGAACTATGCGAAACACAATTTGGAGTTGTTAGCCATTGTATATGCCTTGAGAGTTTGGAGACATTACCTGATTGGACTGAAATTCAAACTAAATATAGACCACTTTGGTCTACAACACATCCTTACGCAAAGAAACTTGAATGCGCGACAACAACGTTGGTCAGAATTGCTTAGCGAGTACGATTTTGAGATTACTTACACAAAGTGAACATTGAACAGAGTGATGGATGCGTTGAGTCGGAGACCACACATATTCTTGGTGATGCCTCTTCAGATGACTGTACGTGAAAAAATTCTAACCTTACATCATGACGATGATTGGTACAAAGATTTCAAGGATTTTATCGAACAAAACACAATAATGGTACCAAAATTTGAGGGATTTACGATGGAAAACAATGGATTATTGCTATTTAATGGTTGAATTTACGTGCTACCCAATGATGAGTTGAGGATTTTGATCCAAAATGAGGCTCATAGAGAAGTGTATATGGCTCATATTGGAGTCACGAAGATGAGGGCATACCTTAAACCCTTATTCTTCTGGAAATGAATGAATGCAGACATAGTCAACTACATGGCCAAATGTCTAGAATGTCAGCAGATGAAGGATGAACATACACATCTGACAGGACTACTATATCCACACACTATTTCAGAATCGAAATGGGAGGTCATTTTGATGGATTTCGTTGTTAAACTGCCACTGACAACAAGGAGACACAACTCAATTTTTGTGGTAGTCGACACTCTCACGAAGAGTGTTCATTTTATTCCTGTGCGTACGACGTATCAGGCACTTGACATAGCTAGATTTTTTATCAGTGAGATTGTGAGGCTGCATTGTGTGCCTAAAAGGATTATATCCTATAGAGGATCGATGTTTAAAGGGCGATTTTAGACTAGTTTCCAAGAAGTCTTGAGAACCCAACTTAACTTTAGGACCATGTATCACCTGGAGATACATGGGCAGACCAAATGAAAAAACCAAATCTTGGAGGACATGTTGCATATGTATGTTATGGACCAACATAAGCATTGGGAAGAATTGTTGCCACTGGTAGAATTTGCATATAACAACAGTTATCAAAGCACCATTAAGATGGCGCCTTTCGAGTTTCTTTACGGGAGATCGTGTCAGACACCTTTGAGTTGGGATCAACTTGACAAAAGGGTCCTGGTGGGACTAGAAGTGATCCAAGAAATGGAATATCAAATGAAAACAATAATGCAAAGGATCAAGGAAGCGCATGATTGACGAAAGAGCTATTTTGATGCGCATCGTGTCGATCGTAGTTATGAAATTGGTGATCGAGTCTTCTTGCAGGTGAAATCGCATAAGAGTTCGATCAAGTTTGGAAAGGGTGATAAACTCTCTCCTAGGTTCTTAGGACCTTTAGAGATTATGGAAAGGAAGGGGCCCGTGGCCTATCGACTAGCCTTGCCTGATTCTTTGATGCTTATGCACGATGCTTTTAACGTATCTGTTTTGAGGCATTATGTTTGTGATCCTACACATGTTATTGACATGAGTACCTTGTAGGTATCTGATCAGGGTGTGCTCATGGTGGAGCCAATCCTCATCTTGAAGCATCGCATTCGAAAGATACTATTACACATCAAAATTACTCACTTCAATAATGTCGCAAGTGTCATCATTACAAATGTCGCAAGTGTCGCATTTTGGTCGCAAGTGTCAGAAAAAGCATACTGCCATAATTCCTATGTCGTGCTTATAACAACATCGGAGGGACACTTGAAACACCTCAAACATTTGATTTGGAAGAAGAAGAATGGGTTAAAAGGGTTATGAACCTCTTTCCATTTGAAAGAACCACTAAAAATTGAGTTTCAGAGGAGAACGCTCCGCTATACCATTGTTAGGAGTGCTGGCACTCCCCTATACACTCTTAGGGAGCGTTATAACTCTCTGTCTGCCCTTTTTGAGGAGCATTTCTACTATTAGGAGTGTTGGTGCCCCCCTATGCATTGTTAGACAGAGCGTTATAATGCTCTGGTGCCCCTTACACCAGAGCACCAACCTCTCTTTGCAAAAAATCCTTTCCAGAATTGCATTTTCTGAGATTCAGTCTCTATTTTTTCACTTATTGAGCCTCTTTGTGATTCAATGCTTCTTCCTATTGAACTTTGACATCCTTCTTTATGAGAAATAAGAACTTTTCTATTCAGATTTTGTGGCATTCTTCCTTATTTTGAGTTTTTCTGTTGTTGAGAATTTGGAATCAATCCACTGCTTTCTTCTTTCCTATCCAACTGAGTGGGAACTCTGGTGAAGGGCATCAGAAATCTATGAATCATCTTATTTGGTTCTTTGAAGTCATCATTTTCAAACATATCTCTTTTGTGTGAATTGTTTGATTTTTTCTTTGTTATCTTTTGTTTTCTTTTTGTTTCTTGTTTCAATCATAGCAAAAGGGTGTGTGTCGTTTGTGCAAAATCTACTTATACTTGTCTGAATCTCCTTGATCTGAAAGGGTAGTTGGTAGGAGAAGTTTTTTTCTTTGAATTAATCCTTATTCACATACAAATGACAAAAATACATCTTAGTGATTGGTTTTCATATTAGAAGGTGTTTCTGAAATGTTTTAGCATTGCATTTAATTCAATTGATAACAAATTGATTGAGGACATTCCATATTAGTGTTTGATAGTGAAAATGACTTATTCTCTTTCCCTTAAATATGTGTTCATTGAAACGAAACGATTTCTTATCATCTTTCATGCATATTTTTGGGAATTGAATCATCATTCCATTAGTTTCACTTTCATACACCTTTTGAGTAAAGAACAATTGTAAAACAAACGCTAATTAAAAACTATCTAGAACATTTTTGTTTTTAGGATCTTCCACCAATAGTAGACTAGGATTAGCACTTTGGATTAGGATGCGAGTACAACTCTCCAAAGTTTTCAAAACAAACATTAGCATCTTGAGCTAGGGAGAGTCAAATCCAATTGTCGTATTGGTTTTCTGGGATCCCCCTCTCACACAGGGATTATGCACGAGGTCGCATTTGGGCGAATTATGGAGATTATCCCTCTGTGGTTCAATTGTTTGTAGTGGTTGGATCATATATTGGGGTTCACTTGAAGGTATACCCATGATTATGTGTGGGAGCCTCTCGGGTGGATTTCATACTTGTTATCCTACCCATACGTTTTGGATTGGACTGTTGACTACAGGGATGATTTTAGGGGCTAAATTTCGCTCATGGGCTAATTTTCCATGTTTTTTCCCAAAAAAATATTCACTATTCTAAAAATGATTCGCCCAAATTTTATAGGATAAAATGATTTTACCTTGAAATTCGCCAAAATTTTACACAAACTACATAAAATCCTTAGAAATTTGAATATTTTTACAAAAATATCGCCAAACATTTATAGTTGTCATATGAAGGATTGGTAAGATTCGCCAAGGCTTCTACAATTTAAAATAAACTTCCATCCTTAAAATCATCCCTGGTTGACTATACCCACCTAGGGACTCACTGCGAATTGGTGTCTTTAGTTGCCATAATCTTTAGGTACTTACACAAGGTGATGGTGAAGGGAAGTCTCACTGTACCTCGAATAGACATTGGTCAAACTCACTCGGGCTCCTTGGAGGGTAAATCCACAATTACTGCGTGGAAGCTTACACCAAGGTGAAATTTCGTTAAGAAGATCGCCATTGTAACTGTTCCACCACATCCGAGACCCTTCATGACTTGATCACACGACGTTGGATTTCATCACCAACTAGTATGATCATCGAGAGAAGTTTTGTCTACTTGGTTGATTCCTAGATTTTAATAGCGTATGCTGTTTCTTTTTGTTAGTTGGCCCTAGTTTTCCAGTGTGTTCTGTTATTCTCCACAATTGATTCTGTAGACGATAAAGGTCTTCTTCGATCACATAGGATGAAAGGGATACCTCTGGAAGGCTATCAACCCTTACCTCCTAACCCTCCAGAAGACAACTACCATAGAGAGGTAGAAAATCAATATGACGCTGGAAGTGTTCTTGCTCCTCTGTTGGATAACTTAGAAGGCACTTTGGTTATGGTTGAAAATCCCACTACATCTGTGTCGGTAACCCCTCTCGAACCACTTTTAGTTCGTTTAGACTCCCTTGGGAATTTCATATATGAAGAGGTCCCACGATTACTGGAGAGGATTTTTACCGAAACATATATGGGATCCACAGAACCAATCTTTGGTGAGGAGTATAGGACTCCTGTTCATCCTAGCATCGCAGTAGATACCAATCCCACACCTGCTCATTCTGTATGGAGGACTTCATCAGTATGCGATCTCTATGAACATTTCGAATTCTTTCGACAACCTTTTCATCCTCATGACCCTCCTAGTGAAACAGGACCATCTGGTCAAACCATGAATCACCCAGTCGATCCAGTTATTAATCCTACTATTACACTAGCACAAGTCCATCCTATTGCTGGAAACATCACCTCTACTCATCTCCAAAGCACTTCAATCTCTACCCCTATTTCTACAAGCTTTTACTCTACAGCTCCACATGTTCCACACGATCTTGCTGGGACATATTCTCACCCGAGAATGCAAACCCCTGCTAGCCCAACACAACTGGCTGGAGGGAAACCACCATCCAAAAAACCTTCCCCTCCTAGAGGACTACCTTTCCATGGCGGGCCTACCCCTCCCAGGGGATAGCCCTCTTTTCATGCTCCTCCTAGAGGGCAACCTATGTTTGCCAGTCATACCTGATCATAAATCCACTGCTGGCAGGGGGCAACCTTCGTTTGTTGGAAACCCTTCACAATCCTGGGGAGTATCTTCAAGAGGAAATTTTACTCAACCCCACGTTGGGGGGCACTCATATAATAACCCACTAGGAGGAGTATCCAATCTTGTTCCTTCCAAAACATCTTAAGGACAATCTTATCCGGGCGGCATCCCAAACACCACCTGGAGTTCTCTAGGACAACAATCTTATCCTCCTCATGGGTCTAATGCGTATCTGCCTCCAGGATCTAATCCTTACCATCCTCAAGGGAAAAATGTTTATCCTCCTCACGGGCAAATAAATCACCCAGCCTATAATGTTCAGAACCCACCGAGTTATGCAAATGTTTCTCATTCATCATCGAATCCTTCTTATACTGGCTAGTAACAACCATATGTAGGAGGACCTATTGGTTACAACTATCCACCTAACCAAGTTTATGGTCCTACTGGTATTCCTATGCCGCACCAGTATCATTCACAAATTAACCGACAACTACCTTTCCTTGTGACTCTGGATCTCCCAGACTTGTCTCGATTAACTAGCGATTCTATTTTTCATTCACCAGTTTGGCCAGTCATTCCAGCTAAACGTCCTTCTGATATTTTGAAATTTTACGGAAACCCTGGAGAAGATCCAAACAACCATGTGATGACTTTCCATTTGTGGTGTTCATCAAACTCCCTCATGGATGATTCTGTACGTTTGCATCTTTTCCAGCGAACACTTACCGGTTCGACAGCAAAGTGGTATATTGAACTACCACGTGCTTCTTTTCATGATTTCAATTCCCTTGCCATGTCTTTCCTCACACACTTTCAATTGCCTATTCCCTACGAGATGGGTACTAAAATCTTGACCTCCCTTTGTCAAACTAACTTTGTGCATATCTCTTACCATATTCATGAGTGGAGGCGATGGCGAAGGATGATCAAGGTAGTCATTCCTTACATACTATTGGCGTAATGGTTTACTAAATCACTGTTACCCCCAATCGCTCGTGATGTCGCTATGGGTGGTGCGGTCACAGAGGAATAAGCCATCGCTCGGGCTCAGTATTTAGATTTGGTTTATTCCCAATCTGGTACTTTGTATGATTTTCTTTTGAATGTTGCTCGAGCTAATACAGATCCATCTAAGCCGTCATCCTCATCTCATGTGTATGGTGTTATCGGTTCTGTCAAAACTCAATCTTTTTCCCAATCAACCACACTCTCCTATACCTCCCCCCAAACTCAGATCTCTGAGGTGAATGCAGTTCAATCTGCCCCTTCAAAACAATCTGGAGGTAAGAAGAAGACAAATAATAAATCAAATGATAACAATGAACAACCAAAAAATCAAACACCTGCTATCGAAAAGAAAACACAACGGAAACTGAAATTCCCATGTATCATTTGTGGTGACGATCACTACACTTGAGACTGTCCACTTCATAATGAAGTGGCCAAAATTTTCCAAGGAAAGTCACTACCCGCTGTGCTTACTCAACCTTTTCCACAGCAACAATCCATGGTTGCTCAAACCCACTCTCCTGGGGGCAGCTCTAACGATCCTCATGATGAGGCCTCATTGAGTGCACATATTTATATGTTTAATGGGATCAATTTGACCACACGCTCTAAGACATACGACACACCAGGTAACCCTGACAAAGGAAAAGACACTAATGGTACCGATAATTTACCAGGTCCATCATCGTCCTCCATTAGTCTTCCATCGGTTAATCCTCCGTCTGGACCACTTCATATTGAGAAAGCCACGTTCAAATCTATCTTACGCCCTTCTAAGAGCACTATTTGAAAATCTACCTTTAATCCCAGTTCATGTGCCGCCCAGAACTACAACATTGTTGAATATTTGGCTCAAGCACCGTGTGCTATGTCTGCGTTAGAAGTTCTATAGCACTACCCCAATCAACATAGAATTCTCTTGGCCACTCTTGGTGCTATTGATCTTGAGTCATCCAACCATATCATGTTTAACCTGGACAATTATGCATCTCGACTCTCTCACCAACCTGCTTTTCAAGTTGATGTTGTTGTTCATAATAAACAAATCCACCGAACTATTCTGGATGAGGGAGCCTCAACTTGTGTCATGCCTTTGGCATGTTGGAAAGGTTTAAAATCACCAATACTCAAAAAATCCCCAACAATGTTACGCACCTTCGACGGACGAGGTTTTCATCCCCATGGGATTTTACAGTCCTTGCCCATCCAATTGGGTGGAAAAAATGTTACTGTTGATGTCGAGGTGGTTGATTCTCCCCTTGATTACAACTTGTTACTTGGAAGAAGTTGGTTTTATGCTATGACTGTCGTTTCCTCATCAGTTTTTCGATGTGTCCAATTTCCACATCAGGGCAAAATTGTCATTGTTGATCAGTTGGATTTCTGCACGACTGATGCTCGCACTCCCTCTACCAACAATATTCCTTTCTTGGGAGACCAAAAGATCACATATGAAAGCATTGGTGTTGGCTTACTGAAATATTCTAGCCTCATGGGTACCTTCCCTACACCACTTCCACCGACTACACATCATATTACCACCGTCGATATGATTTCGACTGCAACTTATCAATCTTTGGAATCATATGACCCTTGGATTGTACCTTGTCTATTGGAATTCCGTGCACTAGGTGACACCATACCACTTAGTCTAACTGAACTATTATACATTTCTATCTAATCTGCTTCTCCCTTATTGGATAACCAACATCTATTGGCACCTGACAGTTCCTCGATGTAACCATGATTGGGTTCCTTTCCATCTGTGATCGATTAAATTTCCCCAATTTTTCCCTTGGATAAATATATCATGGAAATGTTTCGCATTGACAAGATACCTTGGGATAATAACCATCACCGATCCTCTTTTTTTCCCCCTCGTGAAGAAATTAGGGCAGATATATACTCTATCTCCCCTCCTGATGTTAATTTTCCATCATCTCCCATACCTTCGACTTCAGATGATTTGGATCAAGTGGTTGACATGGTGATTTCTTTGGTTGGGTTATTGGCGCCTGATCTCCTTACTCCTATTGCGACCCTCGACATGTGTTCCTTCTCGAGTAATTATCTTCCATCCAATGAAGATCTCCTGGAGGCCAAGACTGAGTTTGTCCCTTGACACAGTATCCTTCCAGAGCATTATCCTCTTGGAAGCCATGATTAAGAAGGAGTCATGAGCATAGTTTCTCTTCTCTATGGCAAGCTCGTTAAAAAATGAAACAGAGGCCCTGAGCATAGTTCTTTTCCTGTGTCAAGCTTGTTAAAAAATGAAATAGTCACCTCTCTTGAACCTTCTTTTCATCCACCCTTCTCATGTTTCTCATCTACTAAAGAAATTGGTGACAACCTCAAAGTCGGTGAATGAATTGAAGCTTGGAGGGCATGTCTCCAGCCTTTGATGATCATTCTACAGTTAATCCACTAGCTTTCAAGCTGGGGGCATACTGAGCTTAGTCTTTGTTCTTTCTTGTGTTCGTAAATACATGATAATGCATCCGGGTAAACTTTTATCTCTTTTTTGGACCTGTATGGATACACGAAAAAGGAACCCCCTAGAGTCTTCTTTAAGCTCTTTTCAGACTCTCTAAACATGAAAAGATTTCCGAGTGATCTTGCTTCCTTTCCCACTCGTTAAAAGGCTTGAAAGGGCATCTTTCGAGTGATAATTTATCTCTTTTTCGGCCTCACGAGACTAACATTACAAAAAAGGACAACATTGGAGTCATCTTTAAGTTCTTTTCAGACTCTCTAAACATGAAAAGATTGCCGAGAGACATTGTTCTCTTCACACTCATTAAAGCATTTGAAGAAAATGTCTGTTGAGCGATAGTTTATCTATTTTTCAGTTTCATCAGACTACTTTACGAAAACGGAACTGAGAGAGTTCTCTTTTAAGTGTTTTTCCAGACTCTGTAATCATGAAAAACCTTTGATTTTACCTTCTCTGGACTCGTTAAACCATCATACATTGAAGGGCCCATACGGGATCGAACCCTTACTTCTTCCACTTCATTAAACAAAGGAAGAAGAACTTACTGAAGGTGAGTTATATTGAGCATGTGTTACCCTCCTCAAGCTCCTTAAATTAAAAAGAGGTACTCATCTATCTGGATGGGGGAAAAATTGAAAGAAGCAAGCTAAGCAGTTTTTGAGAACATTACCAAGTAACTCTTAGAGTCTCCATTGAACACGACACTTTGTATTTGCACACATTTTAAACCACTGAACCTCTGCACTGAGCTAATCCTTTGAGTTTCTTTACTCCTTTGGGTCACACGATGAAAGTCACAGTATCCACTGCATTATCGTGTTTTGGTCTGTGTCATGTTTCTGTTGTTGTGCCTCAGCGTTCAAGGGAAGTATCCACCTCGAGAATCAGCCATCACAAATATCTTGTCTCAATACCTGTGTTAGTCCATGTTCATTTGATCTACCAATTACATCTATGTGTTTGTTTCGTGTTGTTGATGGGGGATACATCAAGGCCCTCCTTTGACGAGTCTGTCCCTGTCGACTTCAACACATTATCCAGGAACTAGACTTAGAAACCAATTAGTACTTTGGGACCTGCATGCCTCAATGGCATGCCTCCTCATGTTCGACAGTGGGTTTACATCATTGACCTCTGATCGAATGATTCCATGGATGTTTGACTTCATCTCATCCATTCACATTCGTTGGAATGTACTAGGGTACCTTGGGAATCATTAACATTAATGATGATTTCCCTCGCGCTTGTTAACGGTTTACATCATTGACCGATAATCAAGTGGTTTCTACCATGTTTGACATCAGTACATCTATTCACATGGTTAGATTCATACTACATCAGGATCAGTAAGAAGACCCTGGGTTGAGTCATCACTCTTATATGTAATTTTCCTAGGTTACGAAGGAGTTTCTTTTGAACAATGACACATATACTATTACATAGATCCACTTTGTATTGGTCATGGCTATGTCTTGTCATCTCATAGATCCACTATGTATTCTTCGTGGCTATGATCAGTTCAGGTCATATGAGTATATATCCACATTGTATCCTCGGTGGCTATACCTTTTATCAATACAATTATGGATCCGCAGTGTATTTTATGGCGGCCATATCTTGCAAGTCTTTATCACCCAAGCATAGGTATGCCTGTTTTGGGTTTGAAACATGTCATAATATTTGTTGGATGTTTGTGTGCAACTTCTGTCAGGTTCTCTGCATTTATACCCTTGCTTGAAAGTCTACAAAACATTTCAGTTATCAATTCTCATCTTCTAACTTCATACTTTGGGGGGCAATCTATTACACATCAAAATTACTCACTTTGATAGTGTCGCAAGTGTTGTCATTACAAATGTCGCAAGTGTTGCATTTTGGTCACAAGTGTGAGAAAAAAAATACTGCCATAATTCCTATGTCATGCTTATAATGACATTAGAAGGACACTTGAAACACCTCAAACATTTGATTTGTAAGAAGAGGAATGGGTTAACAGGGTTATGAACCTCTTGCCATTTGAAAGAACCATAAAAAATTGAGTTTCAGAGGAGAAAGCTCCCCTATACCACTGTTAGGAGTGTTGGCGCTCCCCTATACACTCTTAGGGAGCATTATAATGCTCTGTATACCCTTTTTGAGGAGCGTTGCTACTGTTAGGAGTGTTGTTACCCCCCTATGCATTGTTAGGGAGTGTTATAGCACTCTGATGCTCCTTTTGGAGGAGCGCTACCTATTTCGGGAAAATTTTGGTTTGTTGAGAAGAATGAGGAAAATATATCTTCAATATATGAAGGTAGTTGGATTCAAATCCTTGGTCAATCCATGATCTTAGGGAAGATCCCTAAATGAAGGAGGAAAATCCTCAAATTACCCCAAGGATATCTCAAGTGGTTGGGCCTCTCTAAACCTATATAAGCAGGCCCTCTCATGGTGAAAAGGAGGAATGATTGAAGGCATGAAACCTATGATCTCATAGGAAACACATAGTGAAGTGGAGGAGAATAATCAATGAAGTTATTGTCATTCTGATCGTGGGTCTTTTGAGAAAGGGTTATACAAGGAGGACTTGATGAAGTTGTTGTGCTCGCATCTATGGTTGTAAGTTTCCTTCATTGTTTTTCTCATCAATATAATATGCTTGGCCTGTTTCTTTCTAGTTTGTGCTTAATCTCACATGAACTTGTCTCTAATAGATAGATCTATTTCAAACTAATCTCAGTAGAGTAGGAAGTGGTTGTACTTTTTTTTGTCTACAGGGCTTATCGAGGAGTGAAAGATTGGAGCTCAACTCGGACTGTGCAGGGACAAACACCGATAAAAGGTACTTATTTTCTCCTTCCTCCTCACACATTAGTTTATCTAGACCTAAAAGGAAGTCAGTGTCCACGATAAGCATCTCCTATCTTAAGAGTTAAGAGTCTAGCTCTCAAGAGTAGATCTACTTGTCCATAAGGAGATTTTCCTTCATCAGATACGGTGTCAAAAAATAGATCAGGTCAAAGTCTAGTGGGACAACTATAGTCCACAATCGACAAACTGGGAGGATGCATACAATATGCGTCAACAGTTTCCATTTTTGTTTGATAGATAGACTTATGATACTATGATACACTTTATTTCGGCACTTATATATTATGAAACTTCAGAACAAAGTTTTAAAACAAGAGGGGGTGTATGTAACATCCCACTCTTGTGCACACTGAGCAAACTTATTCTTTGGGGACACTTGCATGCAAGTGATCCAGGTTATTATACTATTGGTTGTTTTAATTATTATTATCAGATATTGTGGATTTGATGATATGTTATTTTGTTGTTTTTAAATAGACATGTGATATTGACTGGGTTCTTCTAAGTGTGTAGGACTTTGGAAAATTCAGGATGCAGAGACATCGATGAAACCCCTTGGACTCTGGATCGAGTTAGGGAGTGGACTGTTAGGGTTTGAATGTTGTGGATGTGACATATGTACACATTATTAAATGTTATGATGATTGATTATTATTTCTAACATTATTTGTTGATGGATGCAGGATGAGGATAGCTTACCGACCAGACTCACATTTGGAGTAGAGGGGTCATGCGTGACAACCAAAGACATTGAGGGAGAGGTGCGGCAGCATCCCTGCCACAACCTACTAGCACTCTTTCCATGGCTCGAACTATAGTTTAACGATTACCTAGTTCGAGAAGACCCACGATGCCATGAGGTAAGACTTTGATAGTCGCTCACGATTATTCTAAGGGGCGTGAAATAAGGTAGGGTCCTTATTCCTTAGAGGCCCTTAGTCTCCAACAAGATCACCTGGCGGAGTATTGACTCCAGGGGTTTGACGTCTACCAAATTCATTCAAGAGGCGAGTGGCACCCTTGGAGCATGTAGTGCGTCTTAAAGGGAATGTCATGCAAATAAAACAAAAAGAGGTGAGTGGCACCCTTGGAGCATGTAGTGCTTCTTGAAGGGCACGACACGCAAAGAAAACAAAAGGAGGCGAGTGGCACCCTTGGAGCACGTAGTGCGTCCTGAAGGGCACATCGCAATTTTAACTATGATAAGTTAATAAACCTAGTGCCTAGAAAATTATGCCTCCTGAGGACCTGGTTGGCCTTAAAATGAATGATGTGATAATTAAAGTTTAATAAGAATTTTTCCCTTAAAAATTGTCGCCCAGCCTAGGGAAATTAAAACCTAGGTCTAAGTAGAACATGTGGATAAAGAAAAACTAATTAAACATGTAACAAGAAGGGGGGTAAGAAATTCAAACTTAATTATTAAAGTAAATATATATATAATGGAGGATTAAATTAATTAAAAGGGTAAATGGTTGTTTTTATCTACACTTGCTAAATTGATTTTTTTTAGTTAAAAAGGAAAAAGGGGGAAACTTAAAAGAAAAAGGAAACTTAAAGAAAAAGGGAAACTCAAAGAAAAGGGGAAACTCAAAGAAAAGGGGAAACTTAAAGAAAAATATGAATGTATAACTTAGTAAGGAATCTTGCCTTTGGAACTTTCTATTTATGAACTCAACTAGGAATTAAGTAAGACGTAATTCATTCAAGAATTGTAAGGGAATTTTGGGACACCGAGGAGCATTTTTAGGAATGTTTTTAGGTGGATAAGGGAAATAGAATATTTAATTAATTAATAAAATTATTTTTCTGGTGCAACTAGGGGATTGGGCCACATGTGTACGGTGGAGGTTTTTCAAAATTAATTAAATGAAAAAGGAATCTAATGAGGGTTTTGGGAAACTAATGACTAAGAAAACTCTATAAAAAGGATGGTGGAGGGGGAGTGTGGATCATGATTTGTATTGTGTAACGTTACACTGTTGAAATTTTATCTTGACTGAACTTTGTCTTGTGGGAGTTGGGATACCCATCTTGGGTAACAAGTGGTAGCTCGACCTTGCGAGGCAATATGGGTGATAGAATTCTATGGTATTCTGAACGTGGCCCCTTTACGGCTCGGGAGGCTAAGGCGGAAGAAGAGTACCCCTAGCGATGGCTGGGAGGTACTGGTGAGTTCATATCGATTGGAAAGAGGGAGTTGGATGGAGCACGCATGAGACAATGACTTTGGAGCATTTGCATTTGACTAAGGTATGCCTATTTAAGTTGTTACTTGCAATAAAATTTAATTTACACTTGTTTATTTTACTGTACCTGAATGATGATTTCATTGCCATAAGATTTCCTTGCACTTGTATTTTTACGGTAATCGTAATCCCTTTGTTGCTTGATTATTTCAGTAAGAAGCCTTTCTATCGACAATATCCTTTATTTCTGAGTTGTTGTTTATTTGCGCATGTCCAGAATGAGCCTTAGACTCAAAACTTGTCTGTGATCTTGTATCTCCTACCTGCGTTTTCTTTATTCCTTTATTGCACTTTTATTTCATGATTTTCTTCTCCACGGAGAATATCTGGATGCAAATTTGTGTTTATCCTTTGTTCCTTGATCCTTTAAATTATTAGTCTATGCTTCAGCAGTCATCCAGGAGTCGAATCGACTGTCTTTCACTCTGGTGTTAAAGATTTAGATTCAAATGCCATGTTTTCCTATGCATGGATAATAAGTGTGGGATCATTCCTCTTCCCAGTGTTTATTTGCAGTGAGATCCTCTGCATTTTCCCTTGAGTGTTAATCTCGACACCCTCTCTTTTTACTTGAGTTTCCATCATGCGTTTACACCTTGTTTTAACCCTCATTTTACCCAACGTTTCCACTTCATTTCTTTTCATTCATTTTTTACCATACTTTATGTAGATTTGTTGCTGATAGCCCAACGAATTCATTGCTAGGCACAACGAAACCACCCTTCAAAGCTCATATTTATTTCTCTCTGCGTTTTTTTAATTTCTCCCAGTGAATAGCATTAATAATTTATGCATTTTTATCCACTATTTGTACAGATCTCTCTACATTTTTGAATGATTGTCTCTGCATTTGAATGATTCATCTCTGAAGGATTAATCTCTATGTTTTCCTTTTGAATGATTATCTCTGCGTTTTCTGTGTGAATGATTATCTCATTGTTTTTTGTGTGAATGATTATCTCTGCGTTGAATGATTAATCTATGAAGGATTAATCTACGATTCCTTGGCTCCTTGCAAAATGGGATAAATAGTTTTTCTTTCCCAGCAAATCTGGGTGACTCATACCCACCATTTATCCGTTCTCCTTTCCTAAAAAATTAGAGTTTTCAACAATGAATTACTTGGCGATTTGACTAGCAAAGGTAGTGCCCCTGGGTGTTTTTCTTAGTGTTTTACATAACGATTTCACCTAGGTTTAAACAAAATTCACACCATGAGTTTTTTGGCATATTACCCAACATTCACACCACAATTTTATTGGCATATTAACTAGCATTCACACCACAACTTTCTAGGAATATTACAGAGTATTCACACCACAATTTTCTTGGCAATTTACACAACATTCACACCATGATTTTCTTGGCATATTAAACAAAATTCACACCATGATTTTCTTGGCATATTACACATAATTTACACCACGATTTTCTGGGTAATTTACCCTGTATTTACCCAGTGATATCAAAAGATTTATCTATATATTTATCAATAGATGTATCAATAGAGTTGTTAATGGATAACAACATTGATTGTTGACAACGAATATGATAGACAACATTTTTATATGTGAATGACAACATTGTAATATGTGAATGATTGCGTTGTAATTGTTGTTGTGTATGACAACGATTTTTAATAATAATGAATGACAGACAATGATCTTGTATGTATTTTGACAACGATTTTATTTATGGATAGGTATTTTAAACTGATAGATAAGATGATGCGGAAGTTATTTTGTTAATCCAAAATAAAACCCCTTGTATTCATGTTCTTAATATATTAAATTACTTATTTATGATGGTAAACATTATTTAGCTTAAAAAAGTGTAAGTACTAATTTCTTATACCACTATGATTAAGATAGATTTCAAATAACATTCTATTATATAGAGAATTAAAATAGAATATCCATGCACATGATTTTTAAGATATTATTCAAATTATTTCTATTTTACAGTGTGGGAGACTTGAAAAAGTTCCTCATAAGAAAACAATAATTCTTCGGTTGGTTGTGCAATTTAAATATTGAATGATGTCACCTTGCATCTTGTTGACTTGTCGATTGGGTGCTTGGGTATAATCTTCTTGTATTTTGACAGTTAATTTGGTATCCTAGCGCGTTGGAGTTTTCTTAGGTTATTAGTCTAGATACATTATGTTGCACCTTGGTTACTGTCATGCCCACCTCTTTGTGACGACATGATTCCTGATGAGGGGATCATTGTGCACCCCGATTGATAGAAGTGAAGGATAACCTAACCAGATTCATGTGCTTCCTGATGTGGGAATTATGTTCGTTGTAATTTATGTTGGTTCTTGTGTTGTAACTCTTGTTTGTGCTTGTTCCTCATTCGCCGTGAAGGTCCAAGTTACTTGTGTCATTTGATGATGGTTTCGTCTGGTTTATATTGATGTTGTCCCATAGCTTAGTTATTTTATTTGTCTATTTGATTATCGCATTTTTCATCCAGTTGCATGATGTGCCAGTATGCTGGGTCATTGTTGTCTGTTGCTTGATTTGCATGCGTTGTGTTCATCATCAAGTTGTGTTGATTAATTGTTGTCATTGTTGCCTTCTGTCTTAAAAAAAAATAAAAATCTTGCTTTTGCATTGCATTGCATGTAGTCGTAACGACAGGGGATGTTACAAATAATTTAAATAATAAGAATTTAATAATAAGAATGTAATGATAATAATTTAAAATTTTTAATTTTAATTTAATTTAATGTATTATTTATTACTATAATAATACTTTATTAATATTTTAAGGTATTCACTCTTTAGTAATGTATTTATTAATGCATTTAATGTTTGTTTAATGTGTTTTTAATGTAATAATGCATTGTTAATGTACTACATTATTAGTGTAGTAATACTTTAGCAATGTATTAATAAATGATGTATTAATTTATTAATAATGTATTACTTTATTAATTTATCAATAATTTAGTAACACTTTAGCATTGATTTGCTATCAATGATATTATGACAAGTAAAAGTTCTTAAATGATTTGTAATCAATGTCCTTAGAACAAGTATAATTCATCATCTACAATGTTCAAGATGATTTTATATCAATTTCTTTAGAACACGTAAAAATTATCATGTGTAAAATTAAAGATGATTTGCTATCCATGTCCTTAGAACAAGTATGATATTAAGTTGAATTCCATGTAATACATCACATTGGTTCAAATTTCCTATCTTTGTGACAAATGAAACAATTCATTATATTTAAAAAAAAAAACTTGTCAAAACTTCTTTTTCGTAATGTTTTGAATATAAACCAACCTTGTCATGTGACGAACATGACTCGACGTTCAAGTATGATGAAAAAAACCAAACGTTGTGACATGAAGAACATAGTATCTTCACAGTATGACAACCATAGTAATGTCACAACATGTCGAACATATCCCACCATCGTAATGTGACAAACATAGCCAATATTGGTTGAATGTGATGAACATAGACTTGTCGTCGCAAAGTGATGAGCATAGTAATCTTGCAATGTGATGAACATAGTAATGAACAAAGTAATAAACATAGTAATGTGATGAACAAAGTAATGAACATAGTAATGTGATGAACAAAGTAATGAACAAAGTAATGAACATAGTAATGAACAATGTAATGAACATAATAATGTCATGAACACAGTAATGAAAAAAGTAATGAACATAGTAATGAACAAAGTAATGAACATAGTAATGTGATGAACAAATCATGTTGTCACATTATGACGAACATACCCATATTGTCACAATGTGAAGAACATAGTATTTCCATCAAAAAGTAATGAACATAGTAATGTTGCAATATGATGAACATGGTAGTGTCACAATATAATAAACATAGTAATACTAAAATGTGTCAAACATAGCCCTGTCATTGCAATGTGAAAAATATAGCCTTGTTGTGGTAATGTGATGAACATACCCATATTGTCACAATGTTACAAACATAGCCTTGTCGTCGCAAAGCGATGAACATAGTAATGTTGCAATGTAATGAACATAGTAGTGTCACAATCTGACAAACATAGTAATGTCACAATATTTCAAACATAGCCTTGTTGTCACAATGTAACAAACATACCCATATTGTCACACTGTGACGAACATAGCCCCATCGTTATAATGTGACAAACATACCCATATTGTCGCAATGTGATGAACATATCCCCATCGTTATAATGTGACAAACATACCCATATTGTCGCAATGTGACGAACATAGCCTTTTCGTCGCATATTGATGAACATAGTAATGTTGAAAGGTGACGAACATAGTAGTGTCACAATATGAAAAACACAGTAATGTCATGATGTGTCAAACATAGCCCCATTGTTGTAATGTGATGAACATATCCATATTGTTGCAATGTGATGATCATAGCCTCGTCGTCACAATGTGATTACCATAACCTTGTCATTGTAGTATGGCACAAATATCCCATCATCATAATGTGAGAAAATTTTCCAAATGACATTGTTTGGTGAAGATAACCCATTGTCGCAATGTGATGTACACAACCCAATGTTGCAATGTGACAAACAAACCCAACATTCTAGTGAGATGACCAGTTCCCAACATCTCTATGTGATGAATATAAACCACTGTCACACTATGACAAAACTATTCCAAGACCACATTGTGTAAAAAAAAAACCCTACATCACAGTGTGACGACCATAACCTTACGATGTCATGTCGTAATGTGACAAACATAGCCCAACATTCCAGCAAGATTACCATTTCCCAATGTCATCATGTGATGAACATAACCCACTGTCAAACTATGAAAAACCTATTCCAACACCACATTGTGTCAAACAAAAACCCTATGTCGTAATGTGACAACCAAAACCTTACGATGTGATGTGACAAACAAATCCTTTACCATTTTCGGAATGTGAGAATAATTTCCAAATGTCTGACAGTTCCAATGTTTCTCATCATAATTTGAGAAACATTCCAAATATCATTGTATGATGAAGATAGCCCATTGTTGCAATGCAATGTACACAATCCAATGTCACAATGTGACAAACATAGCCCAACATTCCACTGAGAGGACCATTTCCCAACGTTGCTATGTGACAAACATAAACCACTATCAAACATGGTTAACCATTGTCAACCATGGTCAATGACATTCAACCATGGCCATGCTCAACCGAGGTCAATTGTATTGAAGGTCGTGCATAGTAACGTTCAATCATAACGAAGGTCTAGGGAAGTTAACCATGGTCATGGTCAGCCATAATTAAAGGGTGGAAATTGACACTAATCGGTGTATATAAACCACTTTTTAGAAACTAAAATTGAGTAAAAAGTGGTTTATATATGCCGATTGATGCCATTTTAACTGGATTTAAGTTAAAATGGCATCATTTTTAACATATCCCCTGTGGCTGTTTTTAACTGGAATTCAGTAAAAATTGATTGGAAAATATTCCTTTGATAATGTGTTTATTAAAGTATTAATACTTTAATAATGTATTTATTAATGTATTAGTACTTTAATAATGTATTATTTATGTATTACTTTATTAATGCATTAATATTTTAATGATTAATTAATTAATAATACTTTAATATTTTATTAATTTTATTAATACTTTATAAATGTATTCATTAATTAACTAATTCTTTAATGATTAATGTAATAATGTATTTGTACTTTAACCATTTATTAATGTATAATGTATTAATACAATATAATGTATATTATTAAGGTATTTACTAATTAAGATGTTACAGTAATACATTACATTATACATTAATGTATTGAAACTTAATTTATACATCACATTAAGGTATTAATTAATTAATACTTTAATTTTATGTTATACATCACATTAAGGTATTAATTAATTAATACTTTAATTTTATGTATTTATATATTAATACATTAATTAGTAAATCGTTCATATCTTTATTAATTAATACATTAGTACTTTTATAATAATAATAATAATAATAATCTATTTGTAAGTTCACGACCAAGCCAGACACCAAATTGGTGTATGAGACCTCCTTGTTATATTATTTTTTTGTTTTTACTTTCTTATTGCAATATCTTAATGTATAAATTAATTAATACAATATATTATTAAAGTATTTATTAATTAACATGTTACATTAATACATTACATTAAACATTAATATATTGATACTTAATTTATACATTAGATTAAAGTATTAATTAATTAATATATTACTAATTTTATACATTTATGTATTATTAATATATTTTTGCATTATTATTAATGTTTTACTTTATTAATTTATTAATAAGTTGTATTATTTATTTGTTTTTATTTTGTTTTGAAAATCTATCAATATATTAATACAATATATTATTAAGGTATTTGTTTATTAACATGTTACATTATTACATTACATTAATACTTTAATATATTAATTTTTTATGTAATAAGAAATTAATTAATAAAAGGTTAATATATTTATTAACAAATATATTAGTTCTTTTGTACATTTATGTAATATTACATTAATACATTTATATAATATTAATGTATATTTATATTATTATTAATGTATTAATACAATGTGGGGATCTTCTAAGAATTCAGAGCAACATCAAGCTAGGGTTTGACAGTCGCAGACACATCAGAGCACATCATGGTTACTAAAGGGGGTGGTAATGGAACCCCCTCATACAAGAAGGTAGTGGTGGACAGGGGGAAAGGCCCACGAAGCGAAGTTTTCAAGGAACCAGTGACGAGAACCTTGGGATCAGGACCGGAAAAGAATCAGGAAAGCAACTAGGAAAAAAAGGATCACATGGGGAAAGAAGGCAAAGAAACCCAGAATGATGCGCAAGAACCAAAGAACCTCAATGGGGTAGAAGGGTGCAACCCATGTAAACCTAAAAAAACATTGATACCCAAGGTGATACTGGAAGATCCACAAACACAACTTTTATGGGACTAGATGAAGACACATGCACTAATTTTCAAGTTCATGGGTTTGTGGCCCACAGAAAGAACGTTGTGCAACTGGATAAAATACCAATGGATGCAAAGAGGGGAAGTGGAACTCCACCTGGGTTCTAAAGGATTCTTCATAACAATATTCATGAACTTAGAGGAAAGGGATAGATTCTTTGAGGGGGGGGGCATACTTCCACGCCTCAACAGGACTGTACATGCGGCCATGGAAGGAAAAATTCTCCCCAGAGAAAGAAACCTTCAAGAATGTACCCGTGTGGCTGAGGATTTACTCTCTGCCACTAAATTAATGGATACCCTCCACCTTTGAAGAAATCGGGAACAAACTTGGAAAATATGTGAAAACATAGGAAGAAACCCTAAAAGGGAGATATACCTCCTATGCAAGAATCTGCATAGAGATGGATGTTTCGAGTGCACTTCGAGAAGCCATAATCCTAAAATTCAGGGATGAGGAATGGATAGAAAGCATCGAATACAAGAAGATCCCATTCAGATGTAGAAAATTCCATGAACATGGACACCTATTTAGAGAATGCCCTCTCAATAAAAAACAAGAAGCGAAAAACACCAAAATACGACAAGATGAGGATGGTTTTATCAAGCCGAACTGCAAAAATAGAGAAAACAAGAAACTAAGTAAATCCTCAACAGGAAGCAACTCAGAAGACATGACTCGAATGGAAAGGTGGGACAAAACCAATAAAGGGGAAGAAGGAGGAAATGAAAAGGAAAAATCCAAAGAAGCTAAGGAACAAGCCCCAAATGAGAACACAAGCAGTCCAAGCAATAAGATGGAACATGGGGATAGCACAACTCCTATGGACGAAGAAACCAGAGATGCCAAGACCCCCATGCAAAAGGCAGACATAGTTGTGGAAATGACACCAAGTGAGGTAGGTATGGAAGACACTGATCTCAAAGATATTGTGGAAAGGGAAGGCATAGATATCCCGAACATACTGGAGCAATGAAAAAGGCAGGTCATAGATAATGTACCAGTGGAGGAACTAGACCATATCCAATACCTATTCCTCCTAAGGGAGGAATAAAAATACAGAGGGCTCAAGCGCACGCACGGGGAAATAGGACACCTAAGAATCAAAGCAGGTGAGGGACAACCACAACTCTCACCCAAGCCGACAAGAATGAAGAAAGGCATGAAATCAAACAATGTAGCCCTACATGAACTAGGAGCTATGCTGATAAACTCAGGTAAGATAAAAAATATCTTTCCCAAATCCCCCCCACATGTTTAATTTAATATTATAACATGGAATATTAGAGGCCTAAATAGCCCACGAAAGAAAATAATCCTGAAAAACAGACCGAGGAAGGAACAACCAGACCTCTGTTTCATCCAAGAGATAAAATGTACTGTAGAAAGAATGGAAACAATCAACAAAAAAAATGGAGCAAGTAAAAGATGTTGGTTGTCGAAGGACATCATATGGCAGGGGATATTCTCACTTTGTGGAACCCACAAGTGATGAATTTACTAGCAACCGAAGCCACCAGACACACACTTTCAGTTAACATGCAAATCATAGGTAACACGTAGGTGCTTCTATGCACTAATGTGTATGGTCCCCAGATATTAGAAGAAAAGGGAAAAATACTCTTAGACCTAGAAAACCTAAAAGCCCGCTCCCACAACCTCCATTGGATCTTGTTCGGGGACTTCAACATCATCATGAAAATTGTGGAAAAAAAGGAGGCACCAGGAGATTGGATAGAGACGTAGAAGATTTTTCAGCTTTCATTGACACAACGGAGATGGTGGACATCAAAACCAGTAATGGCGAGTTCACATGGAACAAAAAATGGATAAATCAACATCAGATAGCGACGAGGATAGACATATTCTTGGTATTGGAGTCCATCATTCTACAGGGTTTAACTTTATATTGTAGCATCCTTCCGTGGGGGGGTTCATACCATTGGCTAGTCCAACTGGAAGCAAACTTCCAAACCACTTCGAAGAATAGACCCTTCAGATTCGAGAAATTTTGGATCAAACATACCACCTTCAAGGAGAACATCAGCCAATGGCGGCGGGAGAAAAAACCAAAGAAAGGGACAAGGATGTTCAATCTCTATAAGAAACTTAGGTACATCAAACATAAACTCAAGGAGTGGAACAAGGAAATCTTTGGAAACATAAACCAAGAAAAAAAAATATTGAAGACAGAATGAGGAAACTCCTGGAAATATGCATAGACAAGGGTTCTATAGAGGATCAGAAAAAGGAAGAGATCCAAATGACCCAGGAATGGGAAGAAAGATTCCATCATGAAGAGACTTTATGGTGCCAAAATTCTAGAATCAAGTGGCTAAAGGAAGGGGAGTGGAACAAATTTTTTTTTCATAGAACAACCATTGCTAGAAGAACCCACAAAAAAATCCTGAAAATTCGGGATCAGGATGGGATCGAGAGATAGTCACACAAGGAGATTGAAAATGTATTGGTAAACTACTTCCATGGGATAGCCCAGGAACCCAACCAGGACTGAACGGAGGCCATACAAAGGATAACTTAGCACCTCCCCAGGCTAGTTACCAAGGAAAAAAATATCAACCTAAATAAACCCATCGCTAAGGAGGAAATTGACCAAGTGGTCCAGGAGATGCCCCATTGAAAGGCCCCGGGCCCAGATGATTTCACAGTTGAATTTGTCAGAGCATGCTGGGAAGTGGTAAAACATGATGTTTATGGGGTGGTGGAAGACTTCAGACGCTCGACCTCCATTTTGAAAGCGCTAAATTCCACAATGATTACTCTAATACCCAATGAAAATGAAGCAAGGACCCTAGACCGCTACAGACCCATAATGTTATGCAATGTGGTTTACAAGATAATATCCAAATTCATAGCTAATATACTGAAACCTCTCCTACCCACACTGATTTCTTAGGAACATGCGGGTTTTGTAGAAGGGCGACAAATTGTGGACAACATCATCCATGCCCATGAGATGATACACACACTAAAAATCCAGAGGAGAGGGGGGATGATAATCCAACTTGACCTAATAAAGGCTCATGTTCAAGACTCTGGAAGCTTTTGGCTTTGTGCAACACTGGATCAACTAGATTGTTAGCCTAGTCTCTACGACAAGTTACTAGCTTTTAATCAATGGAGCCCCAACCAAACCCTTCTAGACTTCAAGAGGCATTAGACAAGGAGATATTCTATCAACTTTCTTATTCATTCTGATGATGGAAGGACTCAGTAGAATCATAAAAAGTGCAACTGCAGTAGAAGAAATAATAGGCACCAAACCTTTCGAAAATTGCCCTACCTCCATGCACAAATAGTTCGTTGATGACACCTTACTCCATGGCACACCCACATTCAAGGAAGAGAAAGCCTATAAAATAATCTTAGAAGATTTTGGGGAAGCCTCAGGAGTGGAGATCAATCACTCCAAATCCATGATCTATTTCTTCAATACCAAACCAACAATTCAAAAAAACCTGGAAAATATTTTGGGGTTTGAACACAAAACGCTCCCAACGAAATACTTGGAAATCCCCCTGACGGATAGAGCATGCAAAATGGAAACATGGGAAGGAGTGATTAACAAACTATAGGAGAGGGTGAAAAAATGGACTTATAGATCCCACAACCTAGCGGGGAGACTTATCCTAACCAAAGAGGTTCTGCAAGCAATTCCGACCTATATGATGTCAGTGTTTTCTACTCCCAAAGGAATACTCCAAAAAATAAGAGCCATCCAAAGGGACTTCCTATGGCAAGGAGTGTAAATCAAGAAAACATGGGCCCTTGTGGCCTGGGAGAAGGTTTGTAAACCCAAATTCAAAGGAGTCCTAGGGTTACAAGACCCACAAGTAACCAACAAATCCTACGGGGCAAAACTCTGGTGGAGATAGGTCAAAGAAAATTCAACACCATGGGAAACCCTATGGAAGGCCAAGTATGCCCCAGACATCAACGACCAGGATCAAATTTATTTTATGGGCACAAGGGAGGGATCAACCATTTGTAATCTAGCCTGGCACAACAAAACCTGGATCTAGAAACACAGCTTCTAGGAAGTGAGGAATGGTAAAACAGCCAGATTCTCAGAGGACACGTGGAAACAGGAACCCAGAATGGAAAATTTGGATAGGGAGGAACTCCAATAGGTGATGACCGCACAAGGAAAAATAAAAATCCATCACTACTGGATACAAGAAAATAACTGTGACAGATGGAGGATTTGGGACAAACTCAATCCACAAAACAGAGAATGGATCACAACAATAAAGAAAGAGGAGGAGGAGGAACTAGGGAAAAGGAAAATTGTAATCTCAGAAGATGAGGACCAACTAAGATGGGGCAGGAAAAATGGTGGGGAATTCAAATATTTAAAGGAAGCATAGAACTACGTCGAGGACCAGGACCAAGAAGATCTGACGCAATAGTGGGGAAATATTTGGGGCAAGCCCCAGTAGCTAAAAATAAAAATATTCAAATGGCTAGTTCTGCACAACCTAATTCTAACCTGGGAAAACCTAAGGAAAAGGGGTTTCATAGACCCATCACGTTGCGACCTCTATCAAGCTAAGGAAGAAACAATGAATCATCTCCTTGATGAATGCAAATACACAAAAGAGATATGGGGTTGGGTGGCAAGCATCTTTCGCTAGTCCAATAGGACCCGAGGTAACATCTACACAACCATCAATAACTGGAATGAGAGTTACAACAAAATTTAAATGGTGAACCTTTGTTGGAATATCATGCTAGCTGTTATCACCCCATAAGTTATGGGAATCAACTGGTGACTGGGATATTATCTGTCTCTAGTATTTTTGTTGACAAATGATTTTTCATTCTGCAAATAATTTGAAAAGGAAAAAGAAAAGAAAAGAAAAAAGAAAAAGAAAAGAAAAGAAAAAAGAAAAAGAAAAAAGAAAAGAAAAAAAAAAGAAAAAAAAGAAAAAGAGGGCATAAAAGAATTGAAATAAAAGCCCCATGCAATAATAGTAACTTGGCCATACCTTTCAAGCATGGCCAAGTTCTTTTTAAATTTGATGTTGATAGGGTAGTGAATGATTTGGCTAAA
>CBVK0100211868.1:0-10892 GCA_900067695.1 Picea abies | reverse complement strand
TTAGCCAAAGTGTCTAGGTTAGATTAGTGAATAAATCTGGCCAGACTGTCTAATCCTGGTCAGATAGCCCTAGGGTAGAGTAATTTCTTAACCCAATAATTTAATCTGGGTTAACTGTCATAGGAAGATAGGTTAGCATGTAGGTTAGTTGCTTCATTGTTTCACTCCAATAAAACCAACTTGATATAAAATGTTGCACCATGCCTCAAATGCCTAAAGGATAGTTTGGTCGCAGCCCCATGGTGGTGTCTCTTTGAAAATTTGGGAAAAAACCCATAAAATGCATTTATCCTAAGTTTTCCCCCTGCGCATGTGTTCTCCGCTCCTAGTTTATGCTCCCTACACATTTCGACGGTCCTGATCGAGACGCCCAGATCTATAGCACACAGAGCATTCCAGACCCCCCCGACCGTTATTCTTTTAACCAAGGGGGGGGTCCAGAATCGGTGATAAGACTTGTGCACATCTAGACGGTCCAGGAACAAGCACGTAAATCAATGGTCCAGATTGGATTCTGGACCCCCCCATCCTTTCTGCCTTTAACCGAGGGGGGGGTGTCCGGAAAGAGTGATAAACGACATGCTAAGATCTGCAGCCAAGAAATGAGCATGTAGATCAACGACCCTAATTGGATTTCGGACCCCCCCTGACGATCTGCTTTTAATCAAGGGGGGGGGTCCAGAATGATTATTCTCCTCTGGCTGGCACCTAGTTACATGTGGCACAAATCTATTGGTCCCGAAGTCCCGTCGCCATATGCTCTCTGACAGCCCCCGTCACTTATGGATGTCATCTCCCACTTGTTCCACTTGTTCCCGAGTTATGTCAAATCCCATAACTGCTATCAGTCCCCTACCCCTTTTCACTCATGGCCAACCCCTTATTGCGACTTTTACCTCCAATCCCTAGAAGCCACGTCACCCATCCATATGTTTCGACCACCGTCACCTTCCATATCACCCCAAGTGGCCCATTGTCCATTTATTATGGGATAACACACCCGTTATCCTGCTGACCTATCTCTTGTGCTCAACCGACCCCAGTTTTAAATAAAACTATCGTTATTCCCCCTACATTCACTATTCACCCATCGCACCAGAAAATTTTACCTCTTACTCCTCCATTGCATTACTGTCGCCCTCGTCCACAGTCAGTCGACCCCACTAATTTTTTGTTTATTGCAGGTACTGTTGCAGAGATGGTGCCAAAGCCCAGACAAGCAGAAGGAGAGGAAAATCATTTTCTCCCGCCTCCTGTCGACCTGAACAAGATTCCACTAGTTGACAAAGACTGATTGATTGCAGATACCCAATGCGATTTGTATTTCTCAGAACTCCAATCATGGCTCAAGGAGGTTTTCCTGGACCAGAGCGATGAAATTGGACTCTGGGAGTCCAATTTACCCCTTTACCTTTTTCTCCAGATCCACCATTTTCCTGAATTCGCCCTTAAATGCCAAGCTCATTATATTCCCGAACAGAGGGTAGTCGTCTCCTCATCCGGAGACACCCTGTTCTTCATCATGCCTGAAGACATAGACCAAATGATGAAAATTCCCCGTGTTGACTCTGTGTCTCCTTTCAACCTAGAAATCCTTACAGAGTTGTATCAGAAGATGACTTTTCCCCAGAGAGCTCAAATATTCGATCTTTTCCTTCCCACCTCCGCTCAATTCCCTTCCACAAATCCCCCTTACCCATCGTCCATGTTCTCCACCAAGGGAAACCGGGTCATTTCCTCCCTTTGTGCTCTGTTAGGGTACTATTCCGACCAGTGGGTAGATGAGCCCATTCTGGGTTTTCTATCCATTTTCTCCACTGATGAAAAGCCCACCACACAGTTTGATTTCAGCACCTTCTTGGCAGACAATATTCACGAACATTTTGTGAATTTTGGCACAGAAGGCATGTTCAGATACTCATCTCTATTGGCATACATGTTTGTGTTCTATCAAGTAGATAAATTCAGTTTTTCCATGTAGAAAATGGACGCAGATGGAAGGCCTCAGCCAGTCACAGCATGGACCTCTTTGTTGAAGCATGACTCCACAGAATACAACTTCAAAGCATTCATCGATATGTTCTACCACCCTGTGGTAAGCATATTGAGCGGAAGGCACGAGCCTCGAATAAATGACGAAGTCCAGAGAATCTTGCATCTCTCGAACAACACAAATACCAGGGATTGGTACCTGTATCAAAACCACACCGAGATCAAAGTATTCGGGTGCGAGTTGGCACCCTACAAGCTGCCCAAATATGTGTCGGTAAGAATCTTTGATTTAGAATACATAAGGCAGATCATGAATTTAGATGATATTCATTTCGTATCATTGAAGAAAAAGTAGCAGCTTCGAATCAAGGGGCAGATTGGCTCCTTCATCTGCAACAGTCGGGGTACCGGGGAAGAAGCTGACAGGATATTGAAAGAAATGAAGTTCTTTATGAGTTTCCCATGGCACTATGATCCTCATGGGATCATCTCGAAAATGTGGGTGAATAAAAAAAATATCCCATATGTACATGTGTCCAAGCCCGATATTGAAAAATTTGCCAATCAGACAGTGTGGGTGCCTGAAACTTTGGTTGAAGTGGAACAGTAGGTTCCCCCGACCACTGTGCCACCAACGACTACACCTCAGGTCCCTAAGGAAAAAAGGCCTCGACAAGAGTCATCTCTTCCTGTCATGGAGGTGTCATCTAAAGAGTTCCAGTTGCATACTAAGAGGCCCAAGACAACCACAGTTCCTGGCCCTACGAGGGAGAAAGAAACCCTGCCTACCACAGTGACTAAGTCTATCATTCCACCCTTCGGTTTGAGCTCGCATAAGGAAATCACCCCAGTTGTGTCGAAGAAATCCACAGATTCCCCACTGGATACTCAGCCAGGAAATATTGGGCCCAAGTTGATCATTTTCAAGAAGTACGAGTTGATTAAGAAAAAGAACCAGACCCTTACCAGCAGTACTTATGCTCAATTTCGGAAGCAGGCATCGATGGCGTAGCACAGGCTGCTATCTACATTTGACATAGAAAAGGGTAGGATGCACATGGCCTTCCTCCAGGCGCAGGTACCAGACCCCAAGATGATCATGGACTACAAGAGGGCCACCTTCGAATTCCAAACAAAGGACGTGCATCTAGCAGATTAGATGGATCTGCACAAGCAGACTGGGGAGATGGTTTTCCATACATTGGTGCATGCTTCCGCTTCCGCAGCAAAATTACAGGTATCATTGAATAACTCTCAAATGCAACTTAAGCCGGAGAATATTTCATCCTTTGCAAAAGATAACAGAATTAAAACTTTGGAGGAGTTGGTCCTATGACCCCTCCAATGTCAAAGTTGCAGAGGAGATGATAAAGAAAAAGAATGCAGACATCACCTCTTTGAGGAAGCAATTGAAACTCCTGCCCACAGAGGACTCGCAGGCGAAGGAGATAGCAGAGAAAGAAGGCGAGAAGGACGAAATGCTCAAGCTGCTCATGGAGCAGAATGCACAGCTCAAAGAAATGGAAGTTGAGATGGAGAGATTATTAAAAGAAAAGGATAAGATGAAGCCAATGGAATTCATTCCATTGATTGCCATTTCGATTTCAGGAGCAATCACAACAGCAGTAACAACAGTCCCATATGAAACACCAGTGACACCATAAGAGGGGACAACCGACCTCGCCAAATCCATGGAAAAGATGAACCTGCAAGAGACAAAAATCAGCAGACTTAAGAAGGAATTTGAGAACCTCCAGGAACTCAAAACTTCTTTCTAGACCAGTCTCTCAAAAGAAAAGCAGGTAACTGGGAAGCTCAATAAGGAACTACAACAACTCCAAAAGCAAACAGTGGCAGGGAAGACTTTGGCTGAGGTCAAAGAGAATGTATGGACAGACATAACAAAGTCCATAAATGAGATATGGCCCATGATCCAAATTATGTTTGAACATAATGAGTTAGTCCAGAGGAGCAAATAGGCCGTTGAGAAGATCAGTGTAGAATTGGGAGATAGACCAACTCAAGCAAATGATATCATCAAATTCCTCAATTCTAAGACCAGAGAGGAGCTAGAAGAGTTGAAGATCGAGGACAGAGCAGAGACCATCCTTGAGGTCAAAAGAGTTTTGACCAAGAGAGGATTAATGCTTCAACTAGAAGAAAAGGTTCAGACCATGGACCTAGGGGTACATAAATTCTTCAGCAAGATCGAGGCTCTCCAGAATAAAGGTCTCCCCGGTCTGAAGGTTATTAATGATAAACTGATGACACTCCCAGATTACAAAAAGAGATTGTCTGAAGTGTCAAAGGATAGTTAAAAGTTTGCTGGCATACAAGGGATCATCACTGGCAAAAGAATTCCTGGACGCTCTTCAGTTGGACATCAGTATCCAACATGAGATTCGATACATATTCCTCACTAAGCCCACATTCGCCAAGTATACGGAAATGGACGAAGTTTATCGGAGACTGCTCAAAGTTACTGTGCCTAGTCATCTCAGATGGGAGGAACTCTGCGATCTTCTCGATTAGCAGATGAGTTGTCCAGGTCCAGTCACCTGTCCAGTTAGATGAGGTCGTGCAAAGGCTTCATCAACGGTCTACCCAGAAACTCCACGTGCAATTGCACCAAGTCATCAAGCAGTTTGATTAGTTAAATTAGTTAGGCTAAAAATAGAATCAGCACGTCCTGATCAGTTATGACAAGAACATTTGTAATTTGAGTTATAAATACTTCACCTTTTGAAGTATTGAGGGTTGTTGATCTTCACACCCTGACGCTATCAGACTGTAACATTTTTTGAAGAGATCTACCATTAATAAAAAGGAGGCACTTTACAGGATTCTTGCGTGTGTTCACTGGTGATGTTTATTCTCTAAGTTTAATGTTATTCTTGCTTTGTGATCATCTTGTTTTCTAAGTCTAATATTTAAGAGTAACGAATGTTGTAGGATTTATCTTGGATACCCTGTTTCCGACTCGAAAGATTTTAGTGTTTATCTTCTAGTGTTTTCAATTAAGGAATTATTAACTGTTTCTTAGTTGAATTTATTTTTCTCATCTTTTCTTCTGCCCATCATTTAAGCTACTAAAAGATCTAGTGAGTATATTATCTCGCCCTGTAGAAATCTTCCTTTGCGTTTCTGGTTTGTATCTCATGTTTATTATAACATAGACCCCATAGCCCAATGGAGGTGTAGACTGTCTCAACCAATTCAAAAAATACTTTGACAACAAAACCTACCTATTTCTTTATCTAGCCTAATATCTAAAATTGAAAACATAGCTAAATCATATAGAGAGATCCCTCTCTGAAGCTGGAAGGGCTAGATCCCATCTTTAAAAGTGGTTGGATAAAGTTACCTTTGTAGATTTCTTCTTTTTCAACCTCTTGGAAATTTACCAAGTGATAACATAATGGTGACTCTAATGGGGAAGAACTAAAAATTGATAATTTCACGTTTTCTTTCCCCTAAAAGAACATTCAAATTTGAAAATAAAATAATGTTTAGAGGTTGATCAAACTTTGTACATATTATTTTCAGACTCGCAAAATTAAAAAATATATATATAAACCAAAAAGAGTTCTGGCTCCCAAGAAATTTCATACTCGATCTAACCCAAACCTAGAACCCGCGATAGTGATAGATAGCCTCAAACAGTTTCTCAGGCGAAAGACCTTAGCTGTCGGTTCAGTGAGTCATTTTCCCCTTCATAAGTCTCCTTCCTTTTCAGAGAAGTCTGTTACCTCTCAAAACCCTGACCTCAATACTTTTCCACAGCGAAGCCTGGTTAGAACACGGTCCAACAGTTTTGTGACTAGAATCGTCTTTGACCCAACTGTGTTGCAACCCTGAACCCCCGAAGTTCAGTCTCCCACGACTAAATCACAAATCACTCCTTCAGTGCTATCCAGTTCCTCTTTGTCCTCGTCTTCAGTCGCTACCTTGCTGACCATCCTGGTTGTCGTCTTGCCTTCTCCACCCATCATGGCAGCTCGATATGCTCCTTTGGTGTTGGCTGCGCCACTACATGCCATGCCCCAAGACTATCAAACAAGACTTCCATAGTTTGATGCAACAGGACCTTTAAACACCCAACAGCATGTTGACAAAATGAATGATTATTTTGACCTGCAAAAAGTTGATGAGGCTGATGTTCAAATGCGATTGTTTTCCCAAAGTTTGACAGGTGACGTTAAGAAATGGTACAAAGCTTTACCTACCGCCTCAATCCCTGACCTTGTCGTTTTCCAAAGGATTTTTCTTGACAGATGGGAGGTAAAGAAAAACCCTCTCCAAATACTGTTAGAATACGAGAATATAAGAAGAAATCAAGGTGACATGGTACAAGATTATTGCACCCATTTCAATAATCTGTACAATGCAATTCCAGCCGAAATCAAACCTCCACAGGGCCTGGCGTTGATAAAATTCCCTGATGGTTTTGATGCCGATATGTCATACCAACTAAGAGAAAGAAATTCTACCACCTTAGCAGACATGCAGAAAAGTGATATAAGTGTGGAGGCCAATCTATTGGCAAAAAGGGCACGACAGAGGTCAGAAAGGAGAGTCACTATTAAAGACGAACCTTCCACATCGACCACAGATTCCAAATTGGATTCTTTGGCCGGAGCAGTGGAAATAATGATGGAAAGACTTACTGTGTCAGACAGAAATCCTCCAAGAGAAAACCTACTAGCTCCCCAGGTTCAGAACTCTAACTTTAGGAGAAACCCTCCTCAAATCAGACAGAGAGATCCTAGGGATCAAAGAGAGAAGAGGGGTCTGGATCAGCAGATTAGACCTCCCCTGCAAGAAAACTATGCTGATGAAGGGGGGGAAGTGATTGAGGAATTGGAGGACACTCACATCAACCTCATGGGCATTCATGACAACGAAGCTATCTTCCTTACCCAAGAAGCGCAAGAAATATTTCTTCTTAATCAAACAAAAGTAAGCGAAGAAGTTGAAGATGCAGAACAACAGGCCTTCGAAAATGGTATTTTGGAAGTACACCGTCAGTACAATTTGCGGAATAAGAAGACAGAAGGGAAATCCCCAAAAAAGACGACTGAAACATAGAAGGTAGTCGAGACCAAGAAGACCCCTGAGTGATCTGCCGAGAAGACTCCTGAGAAGACTACTGCTGAGAAGATTCCTGAGAAGAGTAATGTTGACGCTCCCGTGAAGAAAAACCTCACCATTCTGAAAAGGCCATCACAGCCCGAGGTTTCACCTATTAGTCCACCGAGTTCTTCTGAGTAGAAGAATATGGTGGACAAACCAGAATTGATGAGCCAAGGCAGAGCTCCTACACCCTTTAGCCTAGAGGGGGAATTGGCCAAAATAAAAATTCCCATCCCACTTATAGATTTGATGAAAAGAGGCGGTTATCGTTCACAGGTGATTAAAGCACTGGCCATTGAACCTGACATATGCACGAAGTCCTTAACCATTGGATCAACAAGTCATTCAGACACTATGAACCTTACTGATGATCAACCTGAGCTTCTTTTCAGACCTGAAGTAGATGGTCGAGATGATACTGGTGAGGTCGCCCCTTTTTACATCAGTCTGAACATACACGACTTGATCTTGCATAACGCTATGCTGGATTCGGGTGCCTCCCACAACCTGATGCCTATAGTAGTAATGGAAAAAATGGGACTGGAGGTCACCAGACCATACAAGGATTTACACTCATTCGACTCCAATAAAGTTAAATGTATTGGTTTGATAAAGGACCTATACATCACCTTGGTTTAGATTCCCACAAAGATCATGGTAATGGATGTGGTGGTTGCAGACATCCTACCGAAGTATGGAATGTTTCTATCCCGGTCTTGGGGGGTGAAGTTGAAAGGAACCCTGCAGCTAGATATGTCTTATGCCACTATCCCAGTGTTTGGGCAACAGAGGAGGCTGTACAGAGAAACTTTGATGAAGTACATGGTCAGTATCCAAGAGAAACCGCACAATTATCCCCTTTACTCTACACATTCTAATTTATATTTGTTTATCTTGTACAACGATGGTGACATGGGAGAGCAAGATACTCAGCTGGCGGAAGATACATCTAGCCAGGATGAAGGCCAAGAAGTCATTGAGGTAGCAAAGTTGAAGAACGTGATAAATGAAGAGTTACCCGCATATTTCTGGAGCATGGACTTTGATAGAGCAGTGAGTAAAGAAGGAGTTGGAGCAGGAGTATGGTTTCATAATCACAGAAACAGGTACTCAGAAAATCATTCCTACAAATTAAATTTCCAGTGCACTAACAATGTTGCCGAGTATGAAGCCTTGATGCTCGGTCTGAAGCTTTTGAAAAAGGTTGGTGCTAAATAGATCATGGTAAGAGGTGATTCTGAGTTGATAATTAAGAAAATTAAAGGTGAGTATGCTGTGAAACACCCACGTCTTAGAGATTATAGGAATGTTATTCTTGATGCCTTGAGGTGTTTTACTGAAGTTGACTTGTAGGTAATGCCGAGGGGACATAATATTCTAGCAGATGGATTGGCCACCTCAGCATCCACCTGTAAGATTCCTTTCCGTCCGACTCATCCATACACTATTGAGGTGAAATGTAGACCAACCATTCCTGACAATATCAGGTACTGGAAAGTGTTTGGTAATGACGATCAAATTGAAGACTTTCTGCAATGCAAAAATGATTTTGAATGTACAAATATAGATTTAGAGAATGAAGATGAAAATGTAAATAGTTTTAATTTTGAAATTGATAGTGTAAATACCTTAGATTCAAGAGAATTAGGCAATGACGAATTGGATGATGACGTTTTACAGTTGAAAAGCAATGTTTTACCTAGAGGCCTAGTTCCTTTAGAGGACTTGTTCGATTCTAATGACGTGGCCCAAAAAAAAAAAATCGAAGCCCATGGACAAGATGTAGAAGACTGTAATATAGGGACTGAAGAGAAACCTAGGATGGTCAAACTGTTTAAATCATTACCCCTAGAGCAAAAACTAAAATATGTTGAGCTGTTCAAAGAATTTTCGGATGTTTTTTCCTGGGGCTATGAAGATTTGAAAGCCTATGATACCAGCATCATACAACACAGGATTCCAATAAAAGAAGACCAAAAACCATTTAGGCAAAAACTTATGTGGATAAATCCCAAGTTGCTCCCTCTGATAGAAAAGGAAGTCAAGAAAATGTACGATGCTAAGATCATAGTTCCATTACGTTTTTCCAAGTGGGTCTCTAATCTGGTCCCTACACGTAAGAAAACCAGGGAAATCAGACTCTACATAGATTTCTAAAATTTGAATAAAGTCTCCCTGAAGGATAATTACCCCTTACCAAAAATGGACCACATCCTACAAAGGGTGGTCGGGTCCAGTCGAATTTCTCTGCTGGATGGTTTCTCGGGTTACAATCAGGTCTTAGTTCACCCAAATGACCAAGACAAAACCGCTTTCACCACACCATGGGCCACTTTCATGTATGTGAAAATGCCTTTCGGTCTGATGAATGTAGGAGCCACATTCCAGAGGGTGATGGATATTGCCTTCATGGAAGAATCAGGCAAGTTTATTGTTGTTTATTTAGATGATGTGACTGTGTTTTCCCAATCTGATGACGAACACCTAAGACACCTCAGACGAGTCTTTGAGAAATGTAGAAGGTTTGTGATTTCTTTAAATCCTAAGAAGAGTCTTTTCGGGTTATAAGAAGGCAAACTGCTGGGACACATCATCTCCAAAGATGGAATCAAAATAGACCCTAGCAGAATCGAAGCTATACAAAATTTGGAACATCCAAGAAACCTCAAAGAACTACAGTCTTTAATCGGAAGAATTAACTTTTTGCAAAGATTCATTCCCAATCTGGCAGAACTCCTCAGGAACATTACAAACATGCTTAAAAAAGACGTAAAAATAAAATGGGACTCTGAGTCTGATCAGAATCTGGACCAGGGGTCTAAAATTTGCTCAATTTTCAAAGTGCTCGAAATGCGATGAAAACAGTGCCATTGCGTCCGTCTCGTTCTCTTGATTCCGGTGGTATATTTATTTTCGCAAATGGAGTCCGTATGGAGAAGTTATCGTTATCTGTTCCCCGAGCCAAATAGGCAAAAATTTGATGTTGACTGTACCTGTCCGTACAGTCCGTACAAGACACATGGCACATGCTGATTTCAGCATCCTGCGTGGCCTGGTGATGTGGCAGCTGAGTTGGAAATTGATAACGTGGTCGGTAGGTGACGTGTTGCATTTTATTTGGATGGTTGTCAGCGAATTGGATTGTGACACGTGTCCATTTATGGGCAAATTATATGAGGACATGTGGCCCAATCGGAGGGTGCCACGTGTCACTCATAGTTTGGCTTGTGGTTTTAGTTTATTGGTCCAAAATTTTGGTGGCCATGGGGTTCGACCCCACGACCTGTCCCCACAATACAAGCGCCTTCACATTCTCCCGCTAGCCGTTCCACCACCCATTGGTTCTTAACACGTATGCGAGCTTTTATATATTTATCATTGCAATTTGAAATGTGCGGCGGGGGTAGGGCTGGGGCTTAGCCCCAGCCCTCGGTTTCGGTGTTGACATATGACTACGTTCCAAGTGTTTGCGCATGGGAAAGATTTTTAAATGGCCCAGTTCTATGGTTATATGTGACCGATACATTACAAACAGCGCGTGGGGTTGTTAATTGGTGAGCCCGTGGTCGGGTGGTATTACATGTAACCTCGGTTATAACCAACACATATAACCGCGTATAATTATATGCGTGGGGTATTAAAATTGTTATACATGGGTTTAGTTCTGTTTTAACATATGGTTACATACATATATGCATTTGTGCGGGTTTATGAAATGTGGGTGAGATCGGAAGAGCGGTTCAGCAGGAATGCCGAGACCGATCTCG
>CBVK0100211867.1:0-13510 GCA_900067695.1 Picea abies | reverse complement strand
CTTCCGATCTCACGTGAGAGTACATAAAATCAAATCAATGAACAAGCAAATAACCCAATCTACTCTTTCAATGAAAGTAAAAATAAAGAGCAAACCAAAGTAGTCTTTTTAAAATGGAAGAGAAAATGATCTTTCAAACCATAAACTAATAAGAAAACCAAGCAAACTTAACTTTCAACCAATCACTGGATCCCAACAAATCAAACACATTCATAATCTGAAGTCAGAGAGAATGGTTTTTCCAGAAGAGTCGAGAAACGAAAGTCAAGTCACAAATGACAAGAAAAGTCTTAAAACCCTAAGACTGTTCACGCATGCAAACTAAAGCAAGAGATATATCAATCAATGATCCAATAAACTCATAAGAGGTAATTCAACTGATCTGAGCAGTCAGAAAGACCAAAACTCAATTTCAAAATTTTGAAAAACAGTGTTCGCAGGTAAGCAATATAACACAGTGCGAGAATCTATGATTCTCGCAGGCAACCTTTGAGCAAGGTGTGAGAACCTCACACTGAACCCTATGAGCAGGGTGCGAACCTAACCAGTTCTCGCAGGCTGCAATGGAGTGCAGTGCGAGAATTCCTAAACATATCCAAAAATTTGAAAATGAAGTAAAATTGCAAAAAGCTTCTGGACTCATAAGGTCTATCAGGATATCCTGAAGACTCAGAGACTGATAGGACAGGAGAAAGACTGATAGGACAGGAGAAAAATGAAATCAGAGCAAATGGCCACAGAAAAACATAAAAATCCACCAAGAAAATGGGATGTTCCCCATTGGAGTTGCCAATTTTGTTATTGAATAAATCCGTAAGTACAGACACAAACCGATCTCCCTAGATCCACCTGGATCTAGAACAAAGCAAAATAGAATAATACACTTTCCCTAGATTTAGACTATTGAATGAACTAGGAGGCAAGAATCATGAACATACCTTGTGATCGCTTCCTTTGGTATTTGTTGTTCCAACTTCGCTCCAACGCTCTTGTATAGTCAAGACCACAACAATACAAACCAATCGAAGTGAAAACAACTCAACATATTCAATAATCAATCTAAGTATATGATCAAGGAGTTATACAATAAAGTGACATTAGCTTTATGGGAAAGAGACATATTACTGTATTATATTGATAGAAAGAAAATATTACAACCTGATCCTTGATGTTGCAAACCTCCTTTCGATGGCCCTTGGCTCCGACACACACACTTGCTCACTTGCATGAAGAAGATCAACCACTTTTGATAACTTTGCTGGAGTTTTTGGTTGCTGTAGCATCAATCCTTCACACAGTCTTTCACTAATTCTCCAATAAATATCTTGTTAGTTTGATTCTAACCTTTTCCATAAGAATCCCCTCAATATATAGGAGAGAATGAATTAGTTACCTAGATAAGAATGATCCCAAAATATCAGGAAAACTAGTACTTAGATAACCATTCGAATGCCAACTCATCCTTCTAGAAGATTCCCTTTTAGAAGCTTCGAGAATTCATCTTTTTCCTTTCATTAGAAAGAGCTCGCACCCTAGTAGTTAGACACAGTGCGAACTTCGCGCACCCTGGCTTAAGGCAGCCTGCGAGAATCATGCATTCTCGCAGGCAAATGTATTGGCAGCCTGCGAACCTTCCTAAAAAAATGTAATTTCTGGAAAGAGATGAAGGTAACTTTTCTCAGTAGAAAGTTCTAATGAAGAGCCTGAGTACACCATCATCAATACATCATCATGACGACCAAAATTATGGATAACAGTGTCCCAACTAACTTTTAATAATTGGTATTTTACACTCCCTATATGACACTGTTAAGTTTATTTAATTGGCGTTGAAGATTTTCCTCTCAACACCTAATTCAAGGCCCTAAAGCCTAGTCTAATTGGTGTACCCTATAAACAAAAATGTCTAATTGATTTTAACATTAAGCGTTGATTTTAGTGGCTTGATTACTTAGGGGTATGGTAGTGAAACATTGTGTTGTTAGTATAAGTTAGCTTTTAGAACATTGTCCTTTAAAAGTAAATGAAAGCAAACTATGTCCTGCAATTGGAGATTTGTCTCTTTTAACTTTCAAGGTGCAAACTTTTCAAAATGAAGACCAAGATCCTACTATGCAATCTATCCTATAATGTTTTTTCATTCCAAATGCAATGAAAATACTTAAAATTTCAAGGAAGAATATTAGAAGGAACTTTGGGTTGAGATCTCTTTTCTTTTATAAAAAACGACCTAATCTACTATAACCAAACAAACATGCACAACAACATGTAAATGCAGTCAAGAAACTACAATTTTTTTTTTTAAACCATTTATATGCTTATGAAATGAAAATAACAAACAACTATATTTTTTCTTTTCCAAGCATAACAAGAGAGAAGGACGACAAACTAGAAACTGACTTAGGTCCTAAACCACTGCCAAAAAATAGGGATTCACCAGAATCCAAAGGAGAACCTAAAGCTTCAAAAATATACCTTTAAACTTGACAAAAAGCAACAAAGAGACAAAGAAAACTAAACAACGGAGATTTATTTACAACTTCATAGACAATATGATACTAAACACTCTCTCAACAAAAAATAACAGAGGTATTTGGTACTCATGAGGACTCGAGAGACCAAAATCTTCTTTGTGTTTTCATGTTTTACACAGATGGACAACATATGTACATGTGCTAGGATAACTCAGGGTGCATATGTACGCATGTTGGGTATAGAACAGGGCACGTATACAGCTGAACCATCTAAAAAAAGAGATAAAGTTCAGGGTGATCATCCAGATCAGGAAAAATGGAAACACCTGGAAGGTGACTAGAGACCCTTACAAAATCAGAAAGCACAAAAAAAATAGGAAATCAAACCAAAACAATCTCCTAACAAGACCCTAGAGAGACTCCCTAGTGGAGTTTCCAATTCTTCTATGGGGAAAATCCCTCTAATATGGGTCTAGTGACTAGGCATAGCCTTGACACCTTAAAAGATAGAAATGCTTCTACTTTAACCCGAATCTAACAAAAACCTAATGATAGTTAAGGGAAGGGAGAGAATATATAATATCACAGTCCTCCTCCCGAAGTTGGCCTAAAACAAATTCACAAAAAAGACTATGACATCATATGCATAACTACCAAGATCATCTAAAGGGTTAGTTATTCATGAAAAACATTCATAAACATAAACATAGGGACATCAATATCTGGGACAATAAGTTTATCTTTTATTGATAACAATATTATAATTTTTACCTGAATATTTTCAACGCTACTCCACAAACCTTGTTTGGGTTCCTCTACTTTGACTCCAAGTGCATTATTCCCAATATGTTATCCTCATAACCAACATTCGAATATATGGTAAAGGGATGGATTGTATAAATGAGGATGATTGGAAGGGAATTTTGAGGATGAAACTCAGAGCATGATGCAAAATAATTGGAATACTAGGGAGAAAATTTGGCTGAGTTCTCTTTCCTCTTCTTTGATATGTCCAAATGACCCCCCTAGTGCCCCTTTAATATGGATACAATATGGTTAATTTGTTTTCATAAGGGATACATGAGGTAATATGGTTAGGAAACCTGAAATAGCTCATAAACTCCACCCAAAGGTGTGGAACTTTTTAATTTTTGCAACTTTGTAGAGTATACATGGGCTATCAAGCATGCAACTAGCATATGCATGTACTCTGCATATGTAGCAGGGCATGCATATCATGCCAAAAGTTGTTTTTTTAAAGAGGAATGTCAAAAAAAGTGGTTGTCAAAGGTCTAAATAAATAGGACAAAGTCAAAAATGAATGATAGTGGCATTTTGAGCTATAACAATTATTGTTGTTCATTTCAAGGTCATTTATTTTTCAATTCATTATAATTAAAGTGGATTTGGTTAGACAAGTTTTTCACATCTAATTTACAAATAGTCAAGTGATCATTTTATTTCAAATATCAAGTAGATGTTTATGTGTCTTCTTAATTATCATCATCTAAAGTATTTTTTGGATCATTGATTCACCTTATTAGCAACCCACAAACATACAATGTTTTCTCCACTACAAATCACTTATACCCTATACACGATTTTTCCTTCTTCAATCCTTGTATATATGTGTTTCACCTTCGTGCAAACCACATATAATCTCAGAAACTTGGTTTTATTCACACGTGTCCTTCCTCACTTTCAAATTCTGATCAAGAAACCCTAGGCCAAATTGCCTAGGTGAAAAAGTCTCCCTACCACACTTTTCATACTCCTTAGCACAAGTGTTTACTCACTTATGATAACTCCATGATGCCATACTATGATGATATAATGTCACAATAATATCTCTCTTTTATATAGGAGTCCAATGAGTGATTTTAGGAGCCCTTCCTAAACTCAACAATTAAATAGAATATTTTAGTCCTCTTTGTGGATGTGGCACCCCCACACAAACCCACAAAGCCCATCAATTTTACCATGAGGCCCTAGCCTCATTTCTACGTCGATTTTTTTATTGTGCATGCTCAACTACATACTTAGTGACATACTCATTTTTTCCATTTTCCTACTATTTACGAGGACTGTTATTTATAGAAGGTCTATTTTTAGCCGGTGGATTCCTATATGTAATATCATGGGAAAATACCACGGTTTTCCAAAACCATGAACTCATAAACCACCATTAGGAAAATTCCTATTTTTAGCAACCATTAGGCCAATTTCTATTTTCTAGCCATCATTAGGTAAATTCCTACTTTTTAGGAGATAATCCCTATTTCCTTAATTTTAGGAGATATTTCCTATTTCATGGCTATAGGGAGAACTTTAGTAAGAATACTAGCCTCCTAGGTAAGTGTGCATTACCCATCTAATACTTCGAGTTAACTCACTTCCCTTATTTAGTAACTTTCCATAATTAGCAAATTCTCACTCAGTTAGGACTTTAGTTCCATTCTCGGTCTCTAGTCTTATCCTAGGATATTTTTTCTATTATGGAATGCATGTTGACTTCATGTATAGTTCTCATTATGTTCACACATATATTTTTGACCTTTTATTACTATTAGCAACTTTTGACTTTAATTAATTGTTTTCATTGGGAGAAGTTACTTTTTTACTTGAGCATGCACATGGAAATCCAAATCTAGTGCACACTAATCCTCTTGTGGAGATCCATTTATACTGTACGCATTATCAATGATTAATACATTGTGATTAGAGTTGTTTTCTTAGTCTCTTATGTCTGAATATTGATTCTATTTTTCTCTCTCCTCTCTCTCTTTTGCAATTAGCTAGCATAGTATTTTATTCTCACAATTAGGTCTTGGATTGTGGTTTAAACCTACACGGTATCAGAGCTATTTTTGTGAGAGAGTATTCACTTTTATTGAAGGTTTATAGATGATATTGGACATCCTATAGAGAAGTATGGATCAACCATCTTCTTCAGTGATCTTGACACCCTTCAACTACTTTGAGTGGAATCCCAAGATAGAGATTCTACTTTGAAGTAAGGGTTTTTATAGGATCACCATGGGGACTGAGGTCAAGCCTACTTTAACCATAGAGAAATACAAATACTTCAACAAAATGGATGAAGCTTATGGGATATTGTTCTTGAGAATCTCTCCAGATCTCCTCTTTCATGTAAATACTTGCAAGACTCCTAAGGATGTGTGGACAAAGTTGAAGGATTTGCTAGGATATAAAGACAATATAAGAGGTCATCAACTAGAGAATGATATACATTTATTGAATCCAAGATACTTCGATACCCTGCAGGACTACTTATGTAAGTTTAAAACTTTTATTTCTCATGTTAAGGCTTGTGTAATTGATAACAAAGATGAATATTTAATATTTTCAATTCTAACAAAAATAGGATGAGAGTATTCTATCCACACTTCTTCTTTTCATACTACCAGGTTAGATATGGGTTCTACATGGAATATTCCATCCCTAGATGATTTCATGGAGTCACTTATCCATGAGAAAAAAATGTGCATCCAAATAGGGGCACTTAAGAATTCCAAGCCCCGTGTGCTTATATCTCAAGTAGGTTCAAAGAAGAATAAGCATAAGAACAAGGGTAAGAAGGAACAAGAGAACAAGAAGGAAGGTAAACAAAATTCCATGTATGAGAGTTTGATTTCTAAGGAATCAAAAGGAAAGAAGGATAAGATAAATTGTTCCTATTATAATAAGGGGTTCCATATTAAGAGTTCTTGGATGAAAAAGACCATAGATATGATGGAACAAACACTTGAGAAACATCACCTCGAGGATTGTATTCCAGATAATGCAAGGAAAAATCCATCATCAGAAAGAGGTAATGGTCATGCATTACTTGATATTTCATCTTCTCCTAATGTTTGGGTGCTTGATTCATGGGCTACCCATCACATGGTCTCATCGGATAGACTTTTCTCATACTTGGATACTTATTCCAAACCATCGATATTCGTGGGAGATTATTCTCCTATAGAGGTGTGTGGTAGGGGTAGAGTTGATAGAGACCATGGATGATTTCGATATGTCCTTCATGTTCTGAAGCTTTTAGTGAATCTTATCTCCATCTATCAAATCACTCATTTAGGTTTAGGAAATAAGGTGAAATTTAATCCAAACTCAATTATTGTTTCTGACTTGTTAGATGGGTCAAATTTTTTTATTGGTGAGGTTAATCGTCATTCCAATTTGTACACCTTCTAGGTTGGATTACCCCACATTCAATACACAAATGGAGTTTATCAGGGCTGCATACTAGGGAAACATACCAATGAGAAAGTCAACATAGGTAAATCATGTAGGGAATCATCACTTATAGATTTGGTTCATAGTGAAAATATAGGTCCTTTCCCACACCCATCAATCAATAAATCTAAGTATGTTCTTACTTTCATTGATTATTTTTTGAGATATACATGGGTCTACTTTCTCAAATTAAAATCTGAGGTCTTTGAGTGTCTTAAATATTTCAAGCATCTAGTTGAGAACCAAACAAGGAAGAGGATTAAGAAGCTTTGTACAGAAAATGAAGTAGAGTATGTGAATTAGTATGTTCATCATCTTTGTTTAGAATTAGGTATATATTTGCAACACATAGTTCCATATACTCCACAGTAGAATGGGGTAGCAGAGAGAAATAACTGGACATTGAAAGAGATGGACAAATGTATGTTGCAGGATAGAGAACTACCTCCAAATTTATGGGATGAAGCTATCAACTATGAAAACTACATCCATAATAGATTTCCTCATAAATTATTCAAGGGAGTCACTCCATATGAGGCTTGGAGCGAGAAGAGACCGTAAGTCACTCACTTCATAATTTTCGGTTCCTGTGCATGGGCTAGGATCCCTTTCAATGGGGGAAAGCTATGGAAGCTCAAAGTAAGGGATGTATTTTTGTTGGATATCCATAGGGATTGAAGGGATACAGGTTATTAGATAATATTTCATATACACCATTCATTCAAAGGAGTGTTAAGTTTGAATAGGGTCCTTCACAAGTACTTGGGGAGTAGTCCACACCTCCATCTCCACCACCACTAGTTGCGGAACTTCATGAGAATTATTCCAATAATATTTATAATAAAATATATGAATATGATATATATGATATATCTTATAAACATAAATAATTTTTAGGTATAGATAATCAACCACGATGGGAACAATAGACTCTTCAGGCAACAGGTGATCTAGTGGGTGGTCATGGCAATCCACGAAGAATTAGATCTCAGCTTGTGGAGCCTCCGTAATATTTTACTACCATGGAGCCATTGTTGCATATTTATTGTTATATGGTACTTGGATCATATCCTTGGTCTTATTCATAGGCTAAATTAAACCTCCATTGGGAGGAATCTATGAAAGAGGAGTACAATTCCCTGATAGAGAACAACACATGGGAGTTGGTTCCTCTACCTTCCAATAGGAAGCTTGTTAGATGTAATTGGATTTTAAAGTCAAAGAGGGATGTTGATAGAAAAATTACAAAGTATAATTCTTGGTTGGTAGCTAAAGGTTTCTCACAGGTACAAGGAATTGACTATAAGGAGACTTTTGCACCAGTTGCCAAGATTGATTCCATTCAATTAGCTCTAGCTATTCCAACAACCACAAAGTGGGAGGTACACCATATGGATGTGAAGAATGAATTATTACATGGAGATATTAATGAGTATATATATATGGATCATCCAAAAGGATATTTTTAGGATCCATCATTAGTTTACAGGTTGAGGAAGTCATTGTACATAATTAAGCAAGCACCTTAGGCATGGTATGCTAAAATTGACTCTTATCTTCTCTCTAGAGGTTTTATTAGATGTAGATCATATTATAATGTGTATATGATGAGGAAAACATATTCACTTCTATTGATAGTTTTATATGTATATGAATTACTCATTATAGGTAGCTTAGCCTCATCCATTGTTGCAGTGAAGACTGATTTGCATGACAGATTTTCTATGAAAAATATGGGACTGTTACATTACTTTATTGGTCTTGAAATCATTCATAATGATTCATTAATAAATATGTCTTAGTCCAAGCATGCCATATATTTGTTTGATAGATTTTACATGATAGATTGCAAGCCATCTCCAACACCCTTTAAGTTAGTGGTTAGACTAGAATATGTCGATGCATCACCTTTGGTTGATTGAACTAGATATCGATATTTGGTGGGGAGTCTTCTCTACATTACACACTCTTGACTGGAAATATCTTATGCAGTTGGATCAGTTTCCAGGTACATGCACGAGCCTTATGATATTGACTATAAGGAAACAAAGAGGATTCTCATATATGTCAAGGGGACTACCAATTTTGGTATACATTATGCAGTAGGATTTTCCTTGGATCTTGTTGGTTACATAGACTTAGATTGGGCAAGTGATAACACTTGTTGAAAGTCCAATTCATGATATTTCCTCTACCTTGTATCAAGACCTATCTGTTGGTCAAGTAAGACGAAATCAATAATTGATTTATCATCGACAGAGGTAGAGTAAAGGTGTGTAGTGAATGTTACTACTTGGGCTATTTGGTTGCAACACTTTCTTATAGAGTTGGGGGTTCATTTTCATTATCCATTAGTTGTATGGTGTGATAATCAGAGTAATATCAATATCTATAGAGACCCAGTTTAGAGGCAGTGGAAAAAGCACATCGAGGTTCATATTCACTTTATTCAAGGACAGATTCATGATGGAGTCATTGATATGTAGTTTTTTCCATCTTCAAAGAAAGTGGTAGACATTTTCACAAATCCTTTCACAGAACAAAAGTTTTTATGATTAAGGGACATTCTAGGAGTGAGGGCTACATCATCTTATCAGTTGAACATATTAGAATTATTTTCTTGTTATCATCATATTTTGAGAGGGGGTGGGGGGGATTTTTCCCACTGGGTTTTCCCTCTTTACCTCACTTTTGTTCAGTTATTATGCATCTATACTTGTACATGATGTTGGAATACTAAGAGGGGGAGGTGAATCAATATGATCACTTTTACCACTTTTAACCACAATATATAAACTTCAACTTAATCAATAGTATATCATCAATATATCATGAGAATATAAACATAAGCAATATCACATCAAAAAAATCACATCAAGTACACATTACACCAAAATTTAGGTCAAAACCCAAACAGGAGAAAACCATGGAATGTTTTCTTATATATCAAAGAATACATTCATTGGAACCACCAACTTCCCAATTCTCCAGCTACAACTGGAAGGAGGCTATGACCCCCTATTTACAGGCTCCAACCTCAAGGAATTTACAACTCCTTGAATTATCTAGCTCCAAATATAAGGAGGATACAACCCCCTCATTCTCAGGTTTGAACTTGAAGGAAGCTACAATTCCATGAATTCTCTTTCTCCAACCAGAAGGAGGCTACAACCCTCTGATTCTTAGGCTCCAACCCGATGGAAGATCCAACTTTTTGATTCTCTGGCTCCAACCGGAAATAGGATGCAACCCTCTTTCCTTACCCCATCCTACCACCCTAAAATATAAGTATAGACCAAATGTCACTACCACAATCATTGCCATTGTCACTGCTATTGTCTCTACCACTCTTATTGCGACTATCATATCAACCTTTAACCTGTCAACCTGTCATTGTATCCAACTTGCCACTGTCAACCTATCCAACCTATCACTCTCAATGATACTCAACAATACCCTCTCACATGGATCATATACCAAGGACGCCTCTCAAATAGATGTCCAACATCACCAACGCATGCCTCTACCAAGCATGTACCAATATCACCAACATACCATCACAATATATGTGTCTCAACCATGTACCAAAGAATGTATTGAACCATCAACCTGTACCATACCAAGCATAAACCATGTACCACAACCTATACCACAACAAGTGCATCAACCATGCACCAACACCTATACTAAACCATGCATCAAACATATACCAACACCTGTTCTAAAATGTGCATCAACCATGCACCATAACCTATACTATATGTGTCAACCATCAACCATGTACATCAAAACCATACCAAGTACTAATCCTATACCATACGATGTATCAACCATGTACATCAACACATGTACCATACCATGTACCAACAATGTATCTCAACCATATACCATATCACTCAATCATGGCATACACCATGTACCATAAGGTATATCAAGAAAGTACCATCAATGGTGTAACTCAACAAAGTACCAAAAAACCAAGATCATATAACAAGTATATGTATCAATCATGCACCTAATATGCGCCTCAAGCAAGTGTCGATGCCTCAACAATATACCAAAGACTTGCCTCAAGCATGCACCATAAAATCATCAACATGTAACCCTCAAAACATACATATAAAAATAACTGTAACTCTATAAAATACCTAGTATATGTGATGACAGACCTACATACCTTCCTCAACTTAAACAACAAGATAATAACATCTTCATCAAACTTTACTGTAGTCTCACGGGACTAATTTTTGTCTTAGTCACAAACCCTAATTTTCAACAAGAATAAGTCCATACATCTAATGATTAAAGGTATGAAACTTGTACTCAATATTATTCAATAGTGTCTCTACAATTCCTCCAAGTTTCACTGCTTGGAACATCCCATAAAAGGAGTTATAGAAAAAATGGCAAACCTTGTTGAATTTTTGCTTATTCTAGAGAGAGAACTTGTATAGCATGCAACACAAGTAATATTTGATATCTATATCTAAAAATCAGGAAAAACATATTGAATATTGTAATGTATCCAATGAATTTTTTTCTCACTAAATTTGGATCCTCTATGAAGAAGTTATGATTGTTTTACTCGGAACATCTAATTTAGACTAGTTTCAGGACTAGCAAAAAACCCTATTTTCCATAGAGTGTATCTTATAAAATACAATGAACCAGAAGCTGAAATTTATACCATAGGTACCTTGATATGGCTTCTCAATATCCTCCATGTTTCTCAATTTTAATCAGTCTATAAATAACATTATAGAAAAACTGGTAAGATGACCTATAAATAACATACCTTAGAACACATCCTTACAAGACTTCATCCTCCCTTGGAATTTCTCCCTTCTTCACTTCATAGTCCCTATGAAATTCTCCTCACATCTCCTTGGTTACCTCATAAAATTATCACTTACTCACATAGAAGATATTCAATAGAATGAATGTGTGAATGTACGTATGAGTGACTTCTTGAGTTGAATATATAATTTTTCTAAGTAACCTATTTCCTTAACTTCAAGGCTTCTTGAACTTTCTTGTTACAACCACTTTACCCTTTCATTAATGACTTGCAATTAATTAGGGGCTTCGTAACCCATATTTGGGGCTTCCATAGGGGATTCTTAACCCATATTTGGGGCTTCCAACTTCATGACCTCATAACTCCTCAAGCATGAGGAACCACGTGGCATACAACCTATCACCGGAAACAAGATGACAAGAACTATCCATCTATGAGTGTATTACCTACATTTAAATTTTCCTTCATGTCCATATTCATCAACCAATATTCAGTTATTATAGCCACACCTTTGGGGATTCATGTAGACTTCATCCAATGCACCCAACAAATATGTTGACATTAGCCACTCCATCAATGACAACTAAATCACCATCAATATCAACCATATATCTAGGGCTTCCGAACTTATTCAAGGGTTGACATCAATATCTAAGGGTTGACATCAATGAAAACCAAATTTCCAACAATATCCCCCTTTGGAATTGATGGAAACACCAACATTGATGGAAACATTGATGCTCCCCCTGTGACCAATGACCATTTCTCCTCATCAATGTTTCTCACTCTCCTTCTTTGACATCAATGGAAAAGGGTATCTCTTCTTGGGGATGCTTCCCCTATCTTCATGTATCTATTATTTTTCTCTCCATTTCACATCACGGTAAAAAGATTAACTCCCCCTATCAATACGTCTCCCCCTATCTGCATGCTCCTGATATTTCTTTCTAGATCTCTTTCTCTGATGATTTCTCTTCCCTTGACTTCTCTGCAAGATGTCATGTAGATCAATGTAGGGATACCTATATATGTTTCCTTTCCTCTCTTCCAGTGTTACTTATTTTGTTAGGGTCCTAACCCGCACATAGGTAGAATAATATATTTGGATGTAATAAAGGTCAACATTAATAAGGTGTTGCAATAAAATAGAATAAGTTGAATGTAAGAAGACCTAATAGAAGCTTCCGCTTCTGGAAGGATCTTCCTCTAGATGCTTCTTTTGATAGACATATTTAGTATAAATAGGAGTTGAGGGTATGAGAACCCTATGTTGGATATTATTGTAATAGAGATCTGATCGACTGGAGGTTTCCCCCTCGAAGAGGCCCGTGAACATTGCTCTCAGAATCAAAGTGTTATTTCTGTTGTTATTATTATATCATTTTAGTGTTATTGTGGTGATTGTTCTGGTTATATTGTCGTTATTCTGCCGTTTCTAGAATTTTATTTTTGTTCTTCATACTTTTTATATCTGGTATATTACAAGTGGTATTAGAGAACTTTCCTTGGCATAAATTGTGTGTTAAATTTTTTTCAGGGTAAAGACGTATTCCAGCTTCTTTAAGCCAGAGAGATCTGTCGTTACGCGCATAAACCTGCGATTGAGGGATTCATACATGCAACAAATACAAGTGGTACTTAAGCGCACATCTATTGGCCATGCTTGTAACCCCTATTAGTACCCCTTCGAGTGGTAGCGCATCAGACAACACTGGTGTATGTATCAACCTAGATTACCTGAATCCCTCTTTAGATAAATCGATCGGATGCCTGACTGCTCTAGTGCCACCGACAACAAAACTCGGAAAGATACTCTCTAGTACCTGGGTATTCAGGTAATATGACTAAGGGCATGATGTAGCCTCCTTAGTTAGTGCTCTGAGATATTGGGTTGAGTAATATTGTTGGACCCTACACGTATATCACAGATTTATAGAACAAGGCAAACCCTTGTCTATAGAACCCTTGAATACCTAACCCT
>CBVK0100211864.1:0-15315 GCA_900067695.1 Picea abies | reverse complement strand
GAACTAAACTACTAATAAAAGCAACAAACAAAAGACTAACTGACCTGGAAACGCTCCTAATTTGTCATGCATATGATGACTTCGAAGCTGGTCGGGGGAAGGAAACTCGCACCGGTTAATCCCAAAGATTTTCGTAAATGATAGGCTGTGCTCTTTGAGGGGTTTATAGGACAAACAAGACATAAAAAATCATAACAACTATATGATTATAAATCTCTGCAATAAGGGAAACCTTTTATGAAAAAACTTACATTTAACAATTCAATTCATGAAGAAGATAAACCTGTCATTCACAAACTGAATTAAACAATTGTTATGTCTTTTATACACTTGGAAGAAACCAGATATGGATTACAGTAATAAAAATTATATCATTTGCACATGATTAAGATAGCTAAAGTAGTCATTAACTAGATACAAATTGATATACACAACATGAAACAAAATGTTGATATAATGAGAAGCTAAAGCTATGACAAAACACCAAATTCTGCTTTAGTCTGTATTAAAACTCCATATCCTTATTCTCCCACGAATGAGGATGAACATTATTACAAAAATCATCAGTATATGTAAGTCTCTCCACAGGGTAAAACCTCCCTATGGATAATATCAAATTGTTTTACATAATCTGGGAAGATATTCCCAAAATCAACTAAACTAGGAAAATAAAATACAAGTGAAATATTTGAAATATCCCCTAACTGCTCATTCACTCTACTGCAATTTCGAATTTACCTGCAATAGACCAAAAATGTCAAATTAGAAAGATATTTCAGTAACAAAATAATAAAAATCTAATCTTACAGACTCAGCTACAGAATCATTTGATTCTGTAGCTAGTCTAAAATAGCATACAAGACCAGATAGAAATCAAATGAAATCTTTTTAAAAAAACAAATCCAATTTTCTTTTAATAAACATTAAAAACGAATCATTAATGGTTCAAGTGAATTTATCATCGAAAGGGATTCAATCGAAATAGGAATGCTCTGATTTTCTTTTACTAAAAAAAGGGTCAAACCGTAACCAAACTGTTTCATATCAAACGAAATTAATAGTGAATCATATCGTATAAGATACGATGTAATCCAACACAATCATAATCGATTTGTTATGGCTATAACAATGTAGCATAAAATTCATGTCGTTTTAATCAAATACCAAGATGGAAAGACTGTTACGATTATGGTTAAATAAAACATTCATAACAATATCAACCAAACTTCATCATAGATTTTGATCGTTGAGTATCACACAGTCAACACATGATCAAATAGTGATCACAAACATCAGCAGAAGTGATAATCATAAACCGGGCAACAATCGAAACAAATCGTGACTGAGTTAAAAATAGAGACAAATCGTGATCCTGGGTACAGTCACTTTCGTTCCCCAAATCAAAATCAAACAGTATTTTCATTGCAATATGAATCGAACTAATAACATGGTGGAGTAAACCAACACAAATCAACTGCCTGGATATAGCTGTTATGATTCGTATCTATTCACGATTTGGGTGCATATAAAACATAATTATTTTAAACATAATCCAAACTATATCCGAGCTGGTCGAAAGTCATATGTAAATAAAACCGTAACAGTTAACCATCAATCATATCATATACATTATAACTAATTCGAATCGAAACATTGATTGTGTTCAAAATTGAGATGTGAAACAGCTTGTGTCTATAATAGATACAGTGACTTCAATTAGCAACAGAATATCCCCAATTAAGCTAAAATCAAACCAATCAAATCTATAGCACAATCAATCCAATCGAAGAAAAACCAATCAAAGTGAAATTTGATCAATCAAAACAAAACTATGTACATAATGCATGCTTATGTGACCAAACAAATCCACACTGTAAACAGAGCTATGAGTTTGTCATATAAACAGGTGATAGACATACCAGTGAGGCTGCTTGAGCTATGCCAATTTTGAATTCACGACCGCTGTAGCTGACTCCACATTCTTATATAAAATAGAACCTGTTGTCCTCTGTTTCTTATTAGTGGATTTCAATTTAGCCTTTTGACTGGTAAGCCTTGCAACTTGATCCTCCAGAGAATGAATTCTGGACTGCAGCATTGGCACATCAAGATAATACCTTTCTAACCACGAGTCCCACTAATCACAGGGTGGCACAGCTGGTTGACGTGGAGCATGTGAGGGTTTTGACGAATCACTAGGAGTTTCACAAGGCAATTCAATGCCTGGGTAATTAGGGTCATTTTTCAAGCAAGGTGGTAGGTTTTTCACAAAGTCGTATGAGGGTTTGGAACACAGACCTTCCGAATAGGGATACTCACTTGTCAGGTAATGTTCCACCTCTGAGTTAGAATCTTCACTCACCATGATAGGGTCAGGGTTGATAGGAGGTTTCGGTTTGTTTCTTGCCATGCGAGAGATTAATTGGGCGTTCTTTTTGCCTTTGGAATTCGCAGTAGGTTTGTCTTTAGGTTTCTTGCCCACGGGTTTAACAGTTTCGACATCCTTGGTCACAGAGTGGGGTAGGTCGGGAGGTGAGTCGGGTAAGGGTTTAGATAACAAAATACTATAGGGTACCGGGGGTACAGACTTTCTCTCGCTCACCACAGGTTTGTCAACCTGTGGTGGTTTTGAATCCTCAAAATTATTGCGATTAAGAAAATCATTCCAACAGTCTCGGTGTAACCCCAAATGACAAACAACAATCATTTTAATCAACCCAAATTGAAAAAGGTTGTTATCGGCCTGATTCCGTTTGTATCTTTTAGACATTTTAAATAGGCTCCTAAGCAAGTAATAAGGCATATTAAGCTCATAGCCCATGAAAACCATAAGTAAACGAAGGTGGTATAAGAAAACAAACCCATACCGACCCTCGCAGGTGATAAACTGCTTGGTTATCATAAGCAAATCGTGCCAACGTTGCTTGAGCATATTCGCGGGCAAACCTTTGTCACAGGAGCTTACTCTTCGTGACTGGAAGAGAAGTGTCCATGGGACATCTTCCACTTTACAATTTTTTGACCATCTTTGTCCAGTGGTAGGCAGACCGGTAGCTAAATTGAGAAATTGCTCATCAATTTCCAATTGGACATCCCCAACCTTGGCTCGGCAGCCATCAAAGGTTAATGCGAATTGCCGAGCCATGCAAGGGTTAAAACCATCAAAATTTTGTATGAATGGGAGCCATCCAAATTCCTCAAGGTCACTGTAAGAACTGTCGAACATCAACAGAGCCTGGCTACCATTGGGTTCAGCCCTTACGACTGGAGCCATGGTGCGGGCACATGGTAGGGTTTGGATTGAAAACAACAACACACAGGAGCAAAATCGTTTGGGCTAACAGCTATGAACGATCAAAGGGGGAGAAAATTAATGTGCACGTGCGAGGGTGGTGGGATTATCCACTGCCATGCATAGCAGTAATGACAAAGTACAACACTGTTCAATCAATCATGATATCGGTCAAACCATATTAATCGGCCAACCCAAGAATGAAAGGGTGGATGATATACCAATGCTATTTGAAACCATGAATGTTCAATATGAAATCAAACCCAAAGTTAAATATGTGCCATTGTAATAATTCAAACCATTGTCATTCAACGTTAAATCAAAACCCAAATGTTTAACCAACGCGCCATTGCATAATCAAACATTCTGATCAAATGTTTTAAAACATGGTGACAATCGATTTCATAAAATCGATAAGCCAAGAGATTATAAATTTTATCATAAGGATCACATTATATACATAAAAACAAAAACAAACCATGACCCATATGTAAATCAATGACTAGGCATGTCTCCATATGCTCAATGCTTTACCAATTAAATAAAAATCAAGTTACGCAATCAAAGTAAGAATAGGCAAAGTTTAAAAAAAATCTTTTCAGCCACATGATAAACCAAAGGTAAAGTGCCACTCAAAATATCAATAAAAGATCATGACAGTTCAAATAACGATAGAGGAGTTTTCATGCTTACAGTCGTGAAAACTAAATTGAAACCAATTTGAAAGTGTCGCATGAAATGAAAATATCGTCTATTTGCAAAATGTGACGACAATTTGAAGTTCAGGAGACATAGATGTAGGCAGCTTATAAGGCAATGGAAAAAATTGAATTGGCTACCAACAATGGCGACACACTGGGAGAAGCAGTTATCTCTATCAAAAGAAATGAATTCAGATTAGGACAACAGAGAAAATTTCAACTCAAAAACAACAATCAGAAAATCGTACAAACATCATTATCTACTATCTTTTCCAGTGATGTTTTAAAAGATGAAAACTAATAATAGTATTAAGATCAACAAGTCACGATATTAATGATAAAATATTCAATACTGTTGGCATGGCCACTGCTGCCAGCAGGCATCCATAACCTTGACAGGGTTGCCATTTAACCCACTCCGACATCTGTATCCTGTCAAGAAGTTCTAGATCAGAATAAAGGACTTTTAAAGAGGTTTCTTATAATAATTTTTTACATATTTTCGTGTACCCGACATTGCTTCACTGCCAGCGGGCCTGTTCAGTACCCCAGCGAAGTTGTCTTGGCACCATGCTTTCATTTACCCGCTGCCAGCGGACCTGTTCAGTATCCCGGCGGGTTTACAAACACTTCCCACAAATCTTATTAATATTTTTATTTTGTTTTTCTTTTATGGATAGCTGAGCGGGGTGACACTGAAAATCCTAATATTTTATCATATATATATATATATATATATATATATATATTTAGACCTCATCAGAATTTTTTGACACTGTCCTTTATTCAGCTCCAGAAATGTTTTATTTACAAAACAACTTACTATGACAGGGAGACATCCTTTTGAGTCATTCCTTTACGGAAAAGGGACAGCATAAAAAGATAATAGATGATCATGACAAACCTTGCTCATAGATTGAAATTAGTAAACTTCTTTCAAACAACAAAATTTTCCAACATAATATCAGTTTTTGAAATATATCACTCATGTTTGTACAATCTTTCAGAAGTTATTTCAGTGAAGAAATTTTCCCATGTTCTTTGTCTGAATGGCTCAGTGCACAAGTATGCATATGTTTTATAAACACAAAAAATTGATCAATCAAATGAAAACCAAAAAATGAAAACCAAGAAAAATAAAAACAAAAGGAAATATTTACATAATATACAAGGGTGATAGTCAAGCGAAGTATCTTTTCAAGGCTTGGCCATTCACCGGATAGGTGTCAAGCTGCCCTTCAAGATTCTGCAATCAAAAAGAACTAGGACCCAACTTTTTAGCAATCAAAAATGGCCCAAGCCACAAATTTTGAAACTTGGTGTGCTCACCCTTTCCTTCGTGTGGTTTGTCCCACTTTAAGACGAGATCGCCTACTTCAAAATTCCTATCAGAAGCAGAATTAGAATCGAACCAGCTTTTAATCAGTTGTTGATGTTGGTATAACTTACGCTTAGCTTGTGTTCTTACTTCTTCTAACTTCATCAAAGCATTAATACGACTTTCTAAAGGGGGGCAATCATCTTCTTGAACTTTTTGTGACAATTGAAGCGAAGGAAGAAGAATGTGAGGTGGCAGAATGGCTTCTCTGCCATAAACGAGAAAAAAAGGAGAATTACCTATAGAGGCTCTGGGTGTTACCCTATTAGCCCACAGTGCATTAAGCAGTGCATTGTGCCAGTTCTTGTGATTTTCAGCCACGGTTCTCTTGATAATATTGATCAAGTTCTTGTGTGTCGATTCCGCTAAGCCGTTGCCCTAGGGGTAGTAACTAGCAGAATACTTCAGTTTTATTCCTTTCTCCAAGGCGAACTCACTCATCTCAAGAGAAGAAAAGTATGAAGTGTTATCAAAGACTAGACAATGAGGGATACCGAAACGAGTGATTATATTTGAGTTTAGAAAAGCGATCACCTGACTTGTGTTAACAGTTCTTAGCGCGGCGGCTTCGGACCATCGAGTAAAGTAATAAGTGGCTGTCACAATATACTTGTGCTGTTGTGAGGATGGAGGGTTAATAGGACCTATGATATCAAGGCCCCATTGCTGGAAAGGAGAATCGACTGAAACGGGTTGCAAGGGGAAGGCTGGTTTTTGCAATCACCCTGATGCTTTCTGACAAATAACACATTTACAACACAAGGCATGGGCGTCCCTAAAAAGCGTCGGCCAATAGTAACTGTCTTTTAAAACCTTATGAGCAGTGGTGTCGCCACCGAAGTGACCACCAACTTCTCCTACATGAAACTCAAGCAAGATGTTTTCTGCCTCGTCCTTTTCAAGACAATGCATCAGTACGCCGTCAAAATTCTGACGAAACAGTATACCGTTAACTAGATGAAAGGAGGCGGACTTTAGTCTCAACGCTCTTCTTTTGGTGGGGTCAAGGTGACGGGGTGCTGATCCATGTTCAAGACAAAATCTAATATCGTCGTACCAAGGACTTACGAGGTTTTGTGCGCAACAAATCAAACTTTGATCGCGTTGTTCTAGGTTTGACGTATCACTATCTTCTTGCTGTTTAGTTTCTGAATCAACTACCAACTTACACAATCCTTGGCCTCTCACAATCTGTGTTGGGGTGATTTCTAAGTCATACTCCTGCAAGGAGGTGACCCAGTTGGCTCTTTTCTCTCCTAACTCCCTTTTCACTAACAAGTTCCTTACGGCAGGGTAGGGGACAATGACCTTAGTCCTTGACTTCAAAAGATATGACCGAAAATGATTAACTGCCTTGAAAACAGCGTAGGCTTGCCGATCGACCGCTGGGTAGTTAAGTTCAGTACCTTTGAAATAAGAGCTCATAAAGGCGATGGGTACTTCATTGTTCTTGGGATTCTTCTGAGTTAGGACTGTGGCATATGAACAATCAGAGGCAAAAGTATAGAGTGTAAAGTCTTGAGAGAAATCAGGGCTCATAAGAGACGAAGCGTCTATTATGGCCTTCTTTATAACATTGAAAGCTTGGTTTTCTGTAGGTCCCCAGTGATATTGGGTGTCTTTCTTAATCAGGTTCTGGAGAGGCCTGACCATTTCAGAGAAACTGGGGACAAATCTTCTCACGAAATTAATCTGGCCTAGGAAAGACTGCATAGATTTTTTGGAGGTAGGTGGGGGAAGTTTAGTGATGACTTGGGTCCTCTCAGGGTCAATAATCATTCCATCTCTAGACACAATGAATCCTAGTAATTTACCATGTTCTACTGCAAAGATGGACTTCTTGGGGTTCAAGGAAATGCCGTATTTACGACATCGTAGCAGAACGACTCGTAAGTGAGCTAGATGATCGTCTTTGTTTTTCGAATAAACGGTCACATAATCTAAGTAGACTACTACAGAGTGATTGATTAAGCCTCTAAAAGCAATGTCCATTTCTCTCTGAAAGGTAGCACCGGCATTGATCAATCCAAAAGGGATTTTGTGATAAGCATAAGTGCCCCACAGGTTCGAAAGGTAGTTTTTAATTGGTCTGGTGGAGACATCAAGACTTGGTTGTATCCAGAGAAACCATGCAATAAGGATAGCCTCTCGGAACCAGATACTTGTTGAAGGATCTGTTCCATGGGCGGGATAGGATAATTATCTTTGTCAGACGCTTTGTTGAGATTTCGAAAATCGACACAAAGTCGAATTTCCCCGTTTTTCTTCCGAACTGGGATGAGGTTGGATACCCATTGAGTGTGTCTAACAGGAAAAATTATTTTAGCACTTAGGAGTTTATTCAATTCTTTTTGAACGGTCGGTTCTAGTTTAGGATGCATTTTCCTTAGTTTCTGTTGGAAGGGTAAATTTTGGGGCTTCATCGGGATGACATGCTGTATAATAGTAGGATCAAACGTTTTAAGATCATCGTAAGTCCATGCAAAGACATCTTTGAATTATTTAAATAATTTAACAAAAGAATCTTTTTCTTGTCTAGAACATCCCAAGCCTAGATTGATACACTGAGGATTTTCGCTAGTCCCTAAATTGACTTTTTCATAAGACAATGAGGAACTATTGGTTTTGCAATTGACCGTCTTTTTAAATTTATCTTCAAAATCATAAAACTTTTCTAATCTAACAACAGATTTGGGTATGAAATTTACCATGTCCGATAGAGCTTCAAGAGATTTTGGATTAGGTATTACCGTAAAGTCGTGCAAATTGTCGTCGTGCGTTTGTTCATCTATCACAACGCCTTGAAAGGTTTCTTCCATGTGCAGAAAGTTAATGATCTGCTGATCATCGTCAAATACTCTCCAGTTTGTGATATTGTCAGGAACGGATGGTCAAAACAATAGCTCCACGGAGAATGCATTTGGGGATAAGCCTTCTGCAGGAAGAAGTTTAGAGGTGACATTAGCTAGTAGATCTTCTTCAGCGTTATTTAATCTAGGGATGGAATTTATATTAAAAGAAGAAAATTTGTTCATTAAACTCCATACCTTAGACTGGTAACATTTGAGGTGCGGGGAAAGACAGTGTATAGAATCTCTTACCTGCCTAACCACTATCTCAGAGTCGCCGAATACACCCAGATTTTGAATGTGCATGTCCAAGGCTTTTCTGAGACCTTGCAATAAAGCCTCATATTCTGCAATTTTGTTAGTACATTCAAATTCTAGCCTACAAGCCAATAATGTTTTGTTACCTGCCAGATCGATAATGATGCAGCCTGCACCAGCTCCTTCTTTAGACTTGGAACCGTCAAAATATAAAGACCAAATTTGATTTCCATCGGGCTCATAGGACTGTTGGATAGAAGCTGTTGGTTGCGTACATGCTATGATCTCGGGCTTCCGTTCCGGATTGTTGATAGGTGAAGCTTCAGCCATGAAATTTCTGAAGAAGGTGTCCATTCCTTGGACTTCAGGTGAATCAGTGGGAGGTGTAAATGGTTCATTGGGGTCATTCAAGTCTGTTACCGTGAACTTGAGGTAATGCTCACGATTCACCCTGATCTTGTTGGACTTAACATTTTCTGGAAGCCATAAGTGAGACCATTCCATCGCGAAGTAACCATGTAGCTGCTCCGACCAGTCCCTGCTCAAAAACAGACCATACACTTCTGGAATATCCACCACAATTATATCAATAACCTGATGAACCTTTGGGTTAGACGATAATCTAATCAATACATTTTTCAGTTCGCCTATAACTTTAACATCTATTCGATCAAGTTGTATGATTTTCAAGGAAGATGGTTCTACTTCAGCGTTGATCTTTTGGCAGATAGACCAAGGCATCACATTTGATGATGCTCCTGAGTCAACCATACAATTATGCACATTTCTGTTGAAGATTTTGAAAGTTAAAAGAAAAGGAGGTACATTATTGCGAGTACTTAGAGTAGTAGCTTGTGGTTTCTTACTCGCGGTTTCTAATGCTACTTTATCTACATTACTTGCGTTATTTACATTATTTACATTATTTACAGGTGCTACAGGAAGGATTCCTTTATCTTGAGGATCAGGATTATTTTTTGTGGAAGTCTTCTGCGAAGCTTTGCTTTGCACAACCTTATTACCATTTGAATTACCATTCTTGCCATTGTCTGAAATATTTTACAACATCTTTTGTAACAAAAATGGAAATTTCAACAACTCATAAATAGAAATGTTAGCCCGTAATTTCTTAAGATCTTCAACAACATCATAATCTAATTTAGGGCCAGCATTACTTTGTTTAGTTTCTACTGATTTAGATGGCTTTGGAGGTAAAGTTGTAGTGTTCTCAGCAGGAGGATTGTTTGCTGTCTTACTCCTAGTGTTGTAAGGGTGAACAGTCTCGAAGTTAGCTTGAAAGATACTATCCGAGAAGTGTCCAAAGATGTTCAGAGAAGACTCTTCTTCTTGATTTGTTTCCTTGTCGACTTCCTCTTGAGGGATTTCAGGAGGTATCAAGTCATCTTGGGCTCCTAGAATTGTCTGGAGAGCGCATTGCAAACTTTCTAGGTTCAAGCCTTCGGGGTTTGGATTAGGTCGGTTGGTGGGAAAAGGATTTCGGAAAGGAGGTTTGTAGGGTCCTTTACTCGAAGAAGCTTCCTCAGTCGACCTTTTTAAATCTATAATTTGATTAGACAATTTTTGTACAACTTTGGTTAAATTTTTCAAATCAAAGTTTTCAGGTTGTGTTTTGTTTTGTGGAGGTCTGGGGAGAATTTCAATCTTCTTTTTGGAAGAAGAAACAATCTCAGTTTCGTTGCTAGAAGAGTCCTTAAGACTAAGTATGTCTTTTTCAATCTGAGTGGCCTCTTTGAAGGCTTCTAACAACGTGGCCTTTTTAGATGGTTTAACCCAAATAACTATACTTTGATGTAGAGCTTTAGTGTAGTAAGCTATTACAAGACTCTCAGCATGCATAGAATCTGTAGGGATTCGATTTTTAAGGATTAAGAATCTTTGATTAAAATCTTTAACTTTTTCTTTTGGGTTCATTTTTAAGCTTGAAAGATCCATGACTAAGACTTCCGGAGGTTTTCCATCTCCGAATTTTTCCAAAAAGCATGACTCAAACTTTTCCCAAGACACTATGGTATGAGGCTGTTGGGAAAAGTACCAAGTGGATGCATTACTCTCAAAAGTATAAGGGAACAACCTACAGACAACGTCTTCATGTTCAACATTACGGAGTCTGATGGCTAACATAATTTTTTTGATATGATCTTCGACTATCTATTTTGAATTGGGATCAAACTTAGGAAGCCATTTCTCCAGGTGCTTAGGTAAAGGGTGTTGGGCTCCAGGTATAGCTACAACATCCTGGTCCAACCAGGGTCTAGCAGGGTTGTTCTGATTTTCCATTGGGGTAGTGGGTGTGGAAGGATGAGAAGGTGGATTGCCTTCGTCAGAAGAGGAATCTCCCCCAGAAGAGGAAGGAGATGAGGGAGGTGGTGAAGGAGGTATCCCAGATCCTCCTGCAACAGGATTTGTATTTGGATCTGTAGGATTCACAGTGAGTTTAATATCACCTAACCATTCTCTGATATTAGAGAAGTCTAAAGGTTGACCCCACGGGCGGTTTGGTCACCTTAAACTAGCTAAGGCACTGTGTGTTTTGATAAGAGATTGACGAACGATCTCTTGGATATCACCACCTGTAGGATTAGGGGTTGCTAGCTCAACTGTGATCTGTGGATCGTCGGTTGAAGTAGTTGCTGTTCGAGGGGGAATATTATCTTGTGAACGGCTTCTAGTCACTATAGGTGTGCGATTAGGTGGAGGAGGAGTCTTGTGACTGTCTCGTGCCATTAATTAAGTTCATGCCCTCCTTCTAGCACCATTTTTTGACGGGCAAAAATGTTCGTCCGTCAATTAAGAGAGTGGAACCGGTCCGGGGTTGTCTAAATAACCCAAGCCGTTTGGAATGAACCACCCTGATGGGTTTAACGACTCCGTTGGCCGCTCTAAAGTTATAAGAAAACCAAAGAGAAAACTAATCTAAACTAACTAATATAACTAAAAAAAATAAAACTAACTAAAACTAATAAATCAAACTAAAACTAAATACAAGAAACTAAACTAACTAAAACTAAACTAATGCACTATTCTAATTGAAACAAACTACTATATAAACTAAAACTAAATACAAATTATACTAACTATTCTACTAATTACTATTTCACTAACTCTATTAATTAACCGTCTAGCCACTAGTTATAATACAACTTATTCACAAATTTACAATATACACAACTGGCAGATTTACATAAAACCTATAAAACTCATATAGTTTCTGTCCTAAGACAGCCAGAGATATTTTTGATTTTTATATTTTATGAATAAGAAATAAAACTACTGAAATAAAACTATCTAATATACTAACTCTAACTTAAACTAATATCTGAACTAAACTACTAATAAAAGCAACAAACAAAAGACTAACTGACCTGGAAACACTCCTAATTTGTCTTGCGTATGATGACTTCAAAGCTGGTTGGGGGAAGGAAAATCTCACCGGTTAATCCCAAAACTTTTTGTAAACGATAGGCTGTGTTGCTCTTTGAGGGGTTTACAGGACAAACAAGACATAAAAAATCATAACAACTATATGATTATAAATCTCTGCAATAAGGGAAACCTGTTATGCAAAAACTTATATTTAACAATTCAATTCATGAAGAAGATAAACCTGTCATTCACAAACTGAATTAAAAAATTGTTATGTCTTTTATACACTTGGAAGAAACCAGATATGGATTACAGTAATAAAAATTATATCATTTGCACATGATTAAGATAGCTAAAGTAGTCATTAACCAGATACAAATTGATATACACAACATGAAACAAAATGTTGATATAATGAGAAGCTAAAGCTATGACAGAACACCAAATTCTGCTTCAGTCTGTATTAAAACTCCATATCCTTGTTCTCCCACGAATGAGGATGAACATTATTACAAAAATCATCAGTATATATAAGTCTCTCCACATGGTAAAACCTCCCTGTGGATAATATCAAATTGTTTTACATAATTTGGGAAGATATTCCCAAAATCAACTAAACTAGGAAAATAAAATGCAAGTGAAATATTTGAAATATCCCCTAACTGCTCATTCACTCTACTGCAATTTCGAATTTACCTGCAATAGACCAAAAATATCAAATTAGAAAGATATTTCAGTAACAAAATAATAAAAATCTAATCTTACAGACTCAGCTACAGAATCATTTGATTCTGTAGCTAGACTAAAATAGCATACAAGACCAGATAGAAATCAAAACCAATTTTCTTTTAATAAACATTAAAAACGAATCATTAATGGTTCAAGTGAATTTATCATCGAAAGGGATTCAATCGAAACAGGAATGCTCTGATTTTCTTTTACCAAAAAAAGGGTCAAACCGTAACCAAACTGTTTCATATCAAATGAAATTAATAGTGAATCATATCGTATAAGATATGATGTAATCCAACACAATCATAATCGATTTGTTATGGCTATAACAATGTAGCATAAAATTCATGTCGTTTTAATCAAATACCAAGATGGAAAGACTGTTATGATTATGGTCAAATAAAACATTCATAACAGTATCAACCAAACTTCGTCATAGATTTCGATCGCTGAGTATCACACAGTCAACACAGGATCAAATAGTGATCACAACCATCAACATAAGTGATAATCATAAACCAGGAACAATCGAAACAAATCATGATCAAGTTAAAAATAGAGACAAATCGTGATCCTGGGTACAGTCACTTTCGTTCCCCAAATCAAAATCAAACAGTATTTTCATTGCAATATGAATCGAACCGATAACATGGTGGAGTAAACCAACGCAAATCAACTACCTGGATATAGCTGTTATGATTCATATCTATTCACGATTTGGGTGCATATAAAACAAAATTATTTTAAACATAATCCAAACTGTATCTAAGCTAGTCGAAAGTCATATGTAAATAAAACCGTAACAGTTAACCATCAATCATATCATATACATTATAACCAATTCAAATCGAAACATTGATTGTGTTCAAAATTGAGATGTGAAACAACTTGTGTCTATAATAGATACAGTGACTTCAATTAGCAACAGAATATCCACAATTAATCTAAAATCAAACCAATCAAATCTATAGCACAATCAATCGAATCGAAGAAAAACCAATCGAAGTGAAATTTGATCAATCAAAACAAAACTATGTACATAATGCATGCTTATGTGACCAAAAAAATCCACGTTGTAAACAGAGCTATGAGTTTGTCATATAAACAGGTGATAGACATACCAGTGAGGCTGCTCGAGCTATGCCAATTTTGAATTCACGATTGCTGTAGCCGACTCCACATTCTTAAACAAAATAGAACCTGTTGTCCTCTATTTCTTATGAGTGGATTGCAATTTAGCCTTTTGACTGGTAAGCCTTGCAACTTGATCCTCCAGAGAATGAATTTTGGACTGCAGCATTGGCACATCAAGATAATACCTTTCTAACCACGAGCCGCACTGATCACAGGGTGGCACATCTGGTTGATATGGAGCATGAGAGGGTTTTGACGAATCACTGGGAGTTTCACAAAGCAGTTAAATGCCTGGGTAATTAGGGTCATTTTGCAAGCAAGGTGGTAGGTTTTTCACAAAGTCGTATGAGGGTTTGGAACACAGACCTTCCGAATAGGGATACTAACTTGTCAGGTAACGTTCCACCTCTGAGTCGGAATCTTCACTCACCATGATAGGGTCAGGGTTGATAGGAGGTTTCGGTTTGTTTCTTGCCATGTGAGAGATTAATTGGGCGTTCTTTTTGCCTTTGGAATTCGCAGTAGGTTTGGCTTTAGGTTTCTTGCCCACGGGTTTAACAGTTTCGACATCCTTGGTCACAGAGTGGGTTAGGTCGGGAGGTGAGTCGGGTAAGGGTTTAGGTAACAAAATACTATAGGGTACCGGGGGTATAGACTTGCTCTCTCTCACCACAGGTTTGTCAACCTGTGGTGGTTTTGAATCCTCAAAATTATTGCGATTAAAAAAATCATTCCAACAGTCTCGGTGTAACCCCAAATGACAAACACCAATCATTTTAATCAACCCAAAGTGAAAAAGGCTGCTATCGACCTGATTCCGTTTGTATCTTTTAGACATTTTAAACAGGCTCTTATGCAAGTAATAAGGCATATTAAGCTCATAGCCCATGAAAACCATAAGTAAACAAAAGTGGTATAAGAAAACAAACCGATACCGACCCTCGCAGGTGATAAATTGCTTGGTTATCATAAGCAAATCGTGCCAACATTGCTTGAGCATATTCGTGGGCAAACCTTTGTCACAGGAGCTCAACCTTCGCGACTGGAAGAGCAGTGTCCATGGGACATTTCCCACTTTACAATTTTTTCACCATCTTTGTCCAGTGGCAGGCAGACCGGTAGCTAAACTGAGAAATTGCTCGTCAATTTCCAATTGGACATCCCCAACCTTGGCTCGGCAACCATCAAAGATTAATGTGAATTACCGAGCCACGCAAGGGTTAAAACCATCAAACTTTTGTATGAATGGGAGCCATCCAAATTCCTCAAGGTCACTATAAGCACTGGCGAACATCAACAGAGCCTGGCTACCATTGGGTTCAACCCTTACGACTGGAGCCATGGTGCGGGCACATGGTAGGGTTTGGATTGAAAACAACAACACACAGGAGCAAAATCATTTGGGCTAATAGCTGCGAACGATCAAAGGGGAAGAAAATTAATGTGCGCGTGCGAGGGTGGTGGGATTATCCACCGCCATGCATAGCAGTAATGACAAAGTACAATGCTGTTCAATCAATCATGACATCGTTCAAACCATATTAATCGGCCAACCCAAGAATCAAATGGTGGATGATATACCAATGC
>CBVK0100211863.1:0-12043 GCA_900067695.1 Picea abies | reverse complement strand
GGTCTCGGCATTCCTGCTGAACCGCTCTTCCGATCTCACTAGTCTGATACTTCATATATCATAGTAACGCATGGTCTCTGAATGTCTTTACAAACTGCACAATCTTTGCATCATCATCCTAGACATTCTTCATCATCCATATTGTTTCACAAATAAAAAAATATTGTTCTGGATCTTTTGAAATTGCCCTGTGAAAGACAAGCATTCTTAAAGTGGGATCTACCCCTGCCATAGTGTTCTGTGTAGTATTCCTCCCTAGTGACTCTATCTGAATATGGGTTACTGTACTACTTCCATTTCTTTGACTACCTTGACTATTATCCTTACCTCCCTTAATAACTACAATTGACAAAGTTTCTTCAAACCTTGGAGACACAAAATGGGTTGTGGTTTTGACATAGAGTCTAGCCTGAGTGGGATATTCTTCTACTGGACTGATATTATTTTATGTGTGTGGTATGATATGGAATATTACACTAGTGTCTCTCTCTTAAAACTCATCATGTTGCTCTTCTCTATCATCCATAATCCTATTCCTACTGTATCAAAATCTCTTTCCACTGCGCAATATTCCAATCTCTTCTTATGTCGCTCCTTCTTCTCTTGAAATCATCATCCCATATGTTCCTCATTCATTATTCCCTACAACACTCAGACCATTCCTTGGTCACCCCCTAGTTCCACCTATGCACGAAGGTGCTTATATACTGAGGAAATCAGATTCCATATTCATAACTCCCTTATCATACAAACACATCTTAATCCAAGTGGATAGTGACTTCAATTATCTTCTCTGTGGACCCTTAAATAAATCCCTCTCAGTAGTGCTATATGACTAATTACAATATATAAAAAAAATCTGTAATATAACCTCCCAATAAACTATCCAACTAGAAATCAACTACACATGAGATATTATTACTTATGATATTCACTTTCTGAATCAACTCAGGGGTCCACCTTCTCGGAACCACAATGTAGAATTTTCCATTATGTTTTGACAATATTTGTATCCACTCGGAAAAAACATTGGGGAATTCAACAAAGAAAATTTCATGAAAATATGTAAACAGATACCTCTGTAGCCATTTCTCTATGCTGATTCTTAGGGTCTTAGTATGATCTACTGCAAACTCAATATTCTTCATGTCTTACCATTTTCCAATATATTCCTTAGTTTGCCTCCACATTCCCCTCAATCGCAGATCCCAGTCCTGGAAATGGAACCATTTGTTGCCATGTAGTGGGTAGACCCTGGGTTCAACATTAATTCACCAACAAAACCTTATGATATCGACCCTTTCAGAATCACCTGCAAGCAAGTGAAGTCTCACCTAAGGTATCTATGGGGACTATAGGCACGAGGTTTTTCCAATCATGGAGGAATGGGAGATAGTCATCATATTCATTATACTTAACATTCATTCATTCATTCTACCATATGCGTGGAATCATTAGATAACATATTCATAGTAACCATTCATAGATTATATGTGGGACATAAACATAAAAGAAAAGAAACACATCACAACACATCATACATCATAAAAAAAATATTTAACGTGGTTCACCCAGTATGGGCTACGTCCACAATGACAATATTTTCATTTTATTATTCAGAATCATCCCTTACAAAAGGTGTGCACTGCGCTCATAAATGATCTCTTAGTTCTACCAACATGCCCTTGTCATTCGTGAATACAATGCACACTTCTCTCTTCATTCACTCACTACAGAACTCAACTCATGCATAGATAATTCATAACTTTCTCTCCAAAGACATCTTCATCGAACCACCTAACCCGAAAACCATTTACATATTTATACTTTTACATTAGGGCTCGGCCCGTTACAATGTGGACAAAAATGTCTAACTACTTCTAACTAAGTTCTTCCTTTCGCGTGCATTGACTTCTAAAAATGCACCAATTTCCTTCCTTTCTTTCTGTGCACTGCTCCTTAGTCAACTTTTCGCGTGGTTTGCTTCTGCGTGATTCCCAAAATTGACCCCAAAATGTCCTTCTCTAGCAATGATTGTTTTCCTTTTGAATATTGTTTTTACATGGATGTGTAGGTTAGGTGTGTGTGGGGTTCAATACGAGTGTGTCACTTATGTATATGTGTGTGAGTGTGTCATTATTTTCGGTGTGTGATGAGTGTGTCATTTATGTGTGAGGGTGTCCATTGTGTGCAAATATCGATTATTTGCATGAATATGGTGCTTATATCCATGATTGTGCCACTTATTTTTGAGTGCACCACTTATGTGTGTGAATATGATACTTATGTATTTAAGTTATCCCCATCCTGGAGGAATTTGAGATTAGAGGAAGATCATGGTTTGAGGTAGGGGGAAACTATGATCACCTCCTTCTCTTGCTACAAATCGAGAAGGTGGATCAAAATCCTTGCAGTTACTTTAGATCCAATTCCAATGAGCTATGATATGAGGAATTTCAAAATATTTTTGAGTTAGGATGGATAAAATTTGATGACTCTTCTTTAGAGTCTACCAACATCCAATTTTCAACAAATTTGAAAAAAAGTGAAATTTTTTATGATAATTTGACCTTATCCTAAGAGGAAAAGAGATGAGGAGGCTTTGATTCTTGTAGAGAATGATATTGTAGGATTTAATGCTCAATATTTTGTAGGAATGTCTGATGAGAAATCAAGGACTTCCTTGAAAAACCTAGAATTGACAAAGAGGAAGTTAATGGAGGCAAAGAAAGTCCAAGAAAGATTGAAAATTTGGGCCTTGTGGCTAGAAAACAAGGATGAAAGAACAAATTTTTCCATAATTATGCCAATCATATTGAAAATGCCAGTATCATATGGAATATAAAGAAATTGGAGGATGGAAGTATGGCTAGGATTATAAAGGAGTTCACAAATATTAGGGTTTCTCACTTTAGAGTATTATATCATGAAGAAGATTAAGTTAATACATGAAAGATATTGAATATAACTTCATACTTCCCCATTTTTATAGGAGAAGAGGAAAACAAACATCTAGTGAAAGAGGTGTCGAACATTGAACTCAAATTGTGTTGGATTTTATGAAAAATGATAAAAGTCCTGGCCCAAATGGCTAGAATATGGCGTTGTTTGTTGAATTTTATGACATGTTAGAAGAAGAACTTATAAGGTTGGTGGAGGAGACCATCATAATGAGAAAAAATATAGGAGCCTTTAATTCTATATTTCTTTCCCTTGTCCCTAAAAAGGACAAACATTCCTCCTTTGAGGAATTTAGGCCTATCACACAAATATCAATACCAAGATTATTTTTTTGTACTTTTTTTAACAAGAATGATTGAATATTATATTAAAATATCTTTTGTGCTGAAGAACATTACATAGATGCAACAATATAACAGTGCTTTGGATTGTGTCCAGAGAGTTTTCAGAGAAGACTATTGCAATCTGATAGAGGACATAAAAATGGTCCAAAAAGAACTGTTGATCTGCCATGTAAAAATGACTACATAGGAGGACAAAATGAAAAAAAAATGCTAACCATCTATAGAAACCTAGTTAGTAATTGTGAGATGATTCTGCATCTTCCTAGATATTTGCTTGAATTGTTGCTAGAGGTGCAATTCCTTCTTCTAGGTTTTGCATTGTTGGAGTCAGTGTTGGATCTCGAGGAGCCTGCTTTTGTTCATTGGAAGCTTCTGAATGGAAGGTTGAAGGAAGAATTGAATCAATTGACTCGATTGAATTTGCAGGGTGTTGGGGATGAACAAGGGGATTTCCCAGTTGTTTACTAAGTAGGTTGTTATGCCTGGTGTTTCTTTTAACACCACGAAGAACAATCACAATATCTTGGTTATTCCTACGTTTCTGTGACTACAATTGGTTCTGAAGATTTTGATTATGGCACCGGAGTTCCTGATTTTTTGTTCATAGTTCTCGGAGTCACAAATCCATAATTTGGTCTCGAAGCTCCTAACTAGCACATGAAGGGAAGGAACAAGGGGCTCTGGATCTCCTCCACATAATGAAAAGGGGATGAAGAAGCACAAAAACATAAAAATATTTGTCGCAATGGGAATGTGTATATGAGGGAAGATGAAGCCTAATCCACATATACGATGAGGAGTTACTAGTTTCACGTTTGAGATGACAGGTGATATGGGATTCCCATGGAATAGGATGCTCGTACATAAAGTAAAGCATAGATGATGACGCCATGGAAACAGGAGGGAGCATCAGAGAGTACTAGGGGACTTTGGAGCATACGTGTTGAAGGTAAGAAGTGAATTAATAAGGCACGTGAGAGAGGAGGGGAGGTACAAACAAGGAGCCTTGAGGTCTAAGGAGGAATCACATGTTGTTAAGAATGGAGTGTCAGATGTCCAGAGTGTGAGGAAGGTGGGGTCCGAAGAAGAGAGACAGGGTGGTGGAGGGAAGGGGGTGTGTTGGAAGGGAAGAGATGAGAATGGTAGGGATGCTATGAGGAGAAATATCTAGGAGAATATGGGGAAATTGCCAAATTTGGAGGTTCTTAAGGGATCCACACATGAGATTAAATTTGGTTGATGAGGATTTAGCTATGTTCCATGTTTTTTAATGATTTTGCTAGTTGAACGACGACCTGATTTTGGGAACAAAGAATATGAAAGAATTGGATTTTTCCGAATTGGGATTTCAATATATTTATCCAAGAATGGATACCATTGGGATATTGATTTGTGAATTTGTTAATGCCAAGAAGTTCCTTAAGAATTAGTTCAGAGTCTCTAAGAACAATTAGTTCATTGAGATTTCTAGATATTGCAATTTGTAGCCCCATGTAAATGACTAGACTTTTTTCTTTGTTATTGTTGGTGTTTCCAAGCCCCCAAGAGTACTCCAAGATATTGTTTCCATCAGAGTCCCTAATGACTCCCCCCACACCTATCACCCCTATCGTTGCAAGAGTTGGTTCTAGGCTGTAATAAAGCCAAGCCTTAACACATTTTAAATGAAATAAATTTTGTCACTCGGACTTGACTTGGGTTGCATGCAAGTAAATTTCGAGATAACCTCGAACCACTTTTGATTGGAGACTGCCCCTTCCAAGCTGAGAGTGATCTCTTGAAAATATGTCACAACAGGATATTCAATAGGCTTAACAGTGGGCAGATCTGTGGGTAACAGGAAGTTTTGGGATTTTAGGGTTGATGGGTTGGACCGGAAAGTAGTCTATTGGGCATGGAGTCAAATGATCAAGCACATAATAAGAGTGTTTTGGAAACGAAAATCCATGGAGAAGAGGTGAGATAGAAGTTGCTTACAGAGGGAAGGATTTATAAAAAGTATGGCAACAGAATAAAGAGAAAACATATCAAACTGCAAGGAGCACTTAGCAATGAGTGAATTCCAAGAATAAATCAGTGGAAAGAGATAGTTGGGACATAACATCTAGCAAGGATGAATTTTGAACCTTCATATCTCTACAAGAAGCAACCTATAACCTATCTAGCAATAGAGCATCTAACAAACAGATGAATTCCATTACAAACACAGTTACAAATCGGGAAGCAAATGGAAATAAAACCAAGTGAAATGATGTGAAAACAAAGCAATAATACATTCTCTGCAAACAAAATCACAAGAATCTCTGATATAGATCGAAAATGCTCTGCACTCTTTTATTAAACATGATAACAAGTGATACAACCCAGGGGCTCGGAGATGGATTCGATTCTCCCAATATGTGACACATGTATGAAAACTAAAAGGGGCTAATGATCTCTGATGTGTTAGACACAAAATACTCCAACCATTCCTCAAAATGATACTCCATTCGCTCAGAATCCTCATTTAAAAATGATGACTAAACACAGTAAAAACGCCATATTTATGAAAATGAACCTCATATTGTGGGGGAATTTTGACTACCTTACCAAGATCCAAATGAACTTCTGAAGACACCACTGGAAACATTAATATTTTTAGATGTCGATCGACCATTCGAACGTAAAAAATGACCTCTCCACGACTGAGACAATTGCGTTTTTCTAAAGAAGTTTTGCATATGACTGGAGTCACGATTTTGAGTTTTCGGGATTCGAGGAAATGAAGCAGTGGTTATTAAAATCTTCACTTCAGCCAAATCCCTGAAATATATTTTGGATTTTACATTGCACTCTTTCGAGCCTTCGGGTTTCCGGTATCATGTCCTCAAGAGTTATGACATGCAAGGAATCCCGAATCGCGAAATCACGATGTGATTAATTAGATGATAATCATTTGTTTTAATATCTTAATTAATCTTTAACCTTTCATGTATTTAAGTGTCAGGACTTCGATAATACTTGAAGCGATAAATCCCGAATCATGAAATTGTGATGATATTTATTAACGTTAATCTTTCTCAATCTTTATTTGACCCGACTTATCCTTTAATACTTTAATGAATTCAGGGATCGGGGCTGTAGTTATTAAGATATATACATCGGCCAAAACCCCGACGTCAAAAAACCCATACTCGTGAGATTTTTCTCCATCTAGCTTAATGCTTGGTGTATGTGGTCGTTCCACTGCCAATGCTTCCATTCATTCTCCTATGTGACCGAAAGCCAAAATTTCAATATTTGTTACAACAGAGGCTCCATCTAGGGATGGTGCTTTCCTGAAAAGCACCAAGAACAGTAGACCACGTGTCTTCATCCATTGGGTGACCTAAAATCATCCTTATCAAACTCTGAACTCTGTCACTTTACTTGCATCTTTCCGAAACAAAAAACCGCTTATGCATTCATTGGGCTATGGAGTCGTAATTCTTTAAACAAAACCATACTAGATTCCATACTAAACCAGAAACATACTGAAAACCACTGTTGTACTCTAGTGCTCAAAGTCGAGCTTATTTATATGCATCACCTACTCTAACCGATATCACTGCTTTGTTCAAGTATAGGAGAACTTCCAAATCAACCAAGCAAGCATCCGACTAACAAACTTAATTATACTTCCATCTTTGAGAAAAAGGATGACAGGAGCAGCTGCAAATTTCAAAACATGCCCTAGGAGTAGGTACTTATAGTTTTGAAATTCGGACTTCAATAAGTTGGAAATAAAAAATCCAGTCCCCCATTTTGACTCCATATAAATTGCTACTGGATCATAGAAGGGAAGAGATATACCACTTTCACAATTAATCCATACTTCCTCCTGTTGGGCAAGCTGTCTGAAATTTTTTTGTGCACTTTGTCCATTGCTGATTTTTTCTTCCACTGGTGCAATAATGTCGCATTGAAACTTACCAGTCTGTTGCTCAATGGTTGCTAAACAGGGAGGAGAGATCAATTGTTTCAGTAACCCCTCCTTATGTCCTTCACCTGTTGCCCAAATATCTTCTTGGTAGCTATCATACATAGGCTGATCTCTTTCATGATGTTGCTGATTGCTTTCCTATTGAACCAAAGTTCCTTGTTGCTCATCATCTTCAGAAACACTTTCATCACATTGATCAAACAAAGGAGGATTGTTGTAAATTTTCGTGTGTGATGAAAAATAAATCTTCTCTTCTTTCTCTTCTGGATATTCAGCATAAAAAGGTTCATCAGATAACTCAGGAGTGTCATCAATCAGACAAATGCTAGGAATATCAACTGTGAAGCTATCTATCTCAGATCCACACTCCTCCAAATCATAGTCTAAAGTATCTTCGAACAACAAACATTCTTCAAGGTTATTAAACATGAAAACCCTATCTTCTTGATGAAACAAAACAATGTCTACAAGATGATCCTTTGGCCAGAAATCATCATCATAAATTGGTTTACTAACTTCCGCTAAAATTCCATGGTTGTCATGATTTAAACTTAGATTTGCATTTTCATTAATAGAAGAAGTTTCACTCACATGTTCAAGACTATGTGAATGCTACAAATCTATGTAAGTAGGGGTTGCAACATGACTATTCAGGAGCATATCTATCTCTTCTTCTATTAAAGGAGGAGGTAGTCTATGCAATTTCTAGATCAAGCAACTATTGTTTTCTCTCTCTTCTGCATGTTGACCATGATGTTGAATATCTTCTTGAATGTGATCACAAGAGCTATCATATCCTACTTTTTTATCAGCCAACTCTTCTTCATATTGATTATCTTCATCGACTTGAGAAATTTCTAATATTCCTTCCTCCTCTTCAAGAAGATGTGTTTGATCTGTTTGTCTTATAAATTCTATATTACAACAATCTTTAGAAAGTATTTTAGCTTAATAGATTCTTTTACAATGTTGATGAAAAAGTATGTGAAAATATTTCAATGAAGGAATATTGGAATGAGGTAAAGATTTATACCAGAGTCTAGCATCTCTTTCCAATGAAAACATAAACGGTTTCATGATGACATCTTCATGATGTATATTTAATTCATCCATGAGCTTGTGGAATTCAAACAAGTGTTGGGAGGGATTGTCGTCCGCATATTCTCCAAATTTAGGAAGGACATCTTCCCAAACTTTAATGTCTGGAATAGTGTTTGGAAAACCATAAACATTTGCAAAGTCTAGAGGAGAAAACCTTGCAACAATCTAAGCGGCGAACGAATATGACATTTTGAGACCGCTGGAGTTGCCAGTGAATCATGTAGAGTCTTCGAACCAAGGAGTCGTCAGGTGAATGATCACTACCAATTGAATTCCTATCCCTTGTTCAGCATCAAGAAATAGATCTGAACTTTTTGTCGTATCCCAAGGAAGATAACTTCTTTCCTCCATCCCCGGCAATGGTGCCAGAAAATGTTGTCGCAAGAGTTGGTTCCAGGCTATAATAGAGCCAAGCCTTAGCACATTTTAAATGAAATAAATTTTGTCACTCGGACTTGACTTGGGTTGCATGCAAGTAAATTCTGAGATAACCTCGAACCACTTTTGATTGGAGACTGCCCCTTCCAAGACGAGATGGATCTCTCAAAAATATGTCACAACAGGATATTCAGTAGGCTTAACAGTGGGAAAATCTGTGCGTAACAAATTTTTTTGGGTATTTAGGGTTGATGGGTTGGACTGGAAAGTAGTCCATTGGGCATGAGTTAAATGATCAAGAAAGCAATAAGAGTGTTTTGGCAATGTAAATCCATGGATCAGAGGTAAGATAGAAGTTGATTACAGAGGGAAGGATTTATAAAAAGTATGGTAGAAGAATAAAGAGAAAACATATCAAACTGCAAGGAGAACTTATCAATGAGTGAATTCCAAGCATAAATCAGTGGAAAGAGATAGTTGGGACATAGCATCTAGCAAGGATGAATTCTAAACCTTCATATCTCTACAAGAAACAACATCTAACCTGTCCACCAATAGAGCATCTAACAAACAGATGAATTCCATTACAAACACAGTTACAAATCAGGAAGCAAATGGAAATAAAACCAAGTGAAATGATGTGAAAACGAAGCAATAAGACATTCTCTGCAAACAAAATCACAAGAATATCTGATATAGATCGAAAATGCTCTGCACTCTTTTATTAAACATGATAACAAGTGCTACAACCCAGGGGTACTAATCCTCTCCCTCATTTTCCTTTTACAAATATGCCTCATATATGTATTGATGTCGAAATCCTCTCTAATCTAAAAGATAACAATAGTTACAACCAATTCTTGAAACTTTCTGCCTTAAAAAATGGGCCAAACTGTCGAAAAATAGGGATGCAATTATGGATTTGTATCTATTGAATAGAAATAGATGTGTATAAATTGAAAGATTATTTTGTGCATTTGTTTATTCTAAGTAAAAACCTCTCTCAGTTCCCTGAGACCCCTTTTCATTTTTCCCAAATCTGCATTTAACAAACATGTGTCAAAACATGAAAATATGAAATCCAAAAATTAGGGCTTGGAGATGGATTTGATTCTCCCAATATGTGACACATGTATGAAAACTGAAAGATTCTAATGATATATGATGTGTTAGGCACAAAATCCTCCAACCGTTTCTCAAAATGATACTCCAGTTGCTAAGAATCCTCATTTGAAAATGATGACTCAACATAGTAAAAACGCCATATTTCTGAAAATGAACCTCATCTTGCGGGGGAATTTTGAATTCCTTAAATAGATCAAAATGAAATTATGAATACACCACTAGACAAACTAATATTTTTAGATGTTGATCGACTATTTGAATGCGAAAAACGACCTCTCCACGGCTGAGAAAAATGTGTTTTTCTAAAGCAGTTTTGCATATGACTGGAGTCCCGATTTCAGGTTTTCGGGATTCGAGGTAACGAAGTAGTGGTTATTAAAATATTCACGTTGGCCAAATACCCAATGGAAAAATCCATGAAATAGATTTTAGCTTTTACATTGCACTCTTTCGAGCCTTCTGGTTTCTGGTATCATGTCCTCAAGAGTTATGACATGCAAGGAATCCTAAATCGCAAAATCGTGATGGGATTAATTAGATGATAATCATTTGTTTTAATCTCTTAATTAATCTTTAAACTTTCGTGTATTTAAGTGTTAGGACTTCGATAATACTTGACATGACAAATCCTGAATCATGAAATTCCAATGAGATTTATTAACGTTAATCTTTCTCAATCTTTATTTGACCCGGCTTATCCTTTAATACTTTAGTGAATTTGGGGGTCGGGGTTGTAGTTATTAAGATATCCATGTCAACCAAATCCCTGATGGAAAAAAACCTAGACTCATGAGATTTTTCTCCATGTGGCTTAATTCTCAGTGTATGCAGTTGTTCCACTGCCAATGCTTCCATTCATTTTCCTAAGTGTCCGAAAGCCAAAATTTCAATATTTGTTGCAACAACCCCTAGGTTTCTTGTAGAAGATCCTTCGAAGAAAATAATAAGAGAGGATTGTTTTCTTTTCCAGTCAAGTAATTCAGGATCCATGTATCGTAATTGCCATTTTTTCCTCTTTGGCCCAAAATATTAGAAATCCAATCTTCTTCATTTGGTTCTAAGGATCTTATTGGATCAAGCTAAAATGATGTGGAAGAGAATACTATGGAGATTAAGCCACAAGTTTTAGCAAATATACACTGCGAGGGAAGGAGTTTCTCATGAAAGATGGCCTCGTTTCTTTATATCCAAATTTCTCAACAAAAAAAATTGGGAATTTGTCTCCAGAAGACAGAGAAGATTTTTTTTTTTTTAAACTGCCAACATATCTCTGTTTCCAAGAAATGAACAAATAATTCCAATTCTCTGGTGGAAGGGGTTGAGAGGAGATGTCAAATTTGAGAAGAGAAGGAACAATACAATAAAATATGGGTGATGGATTATAGGGCCGCGAGACAGAGGGGGCATCGTGAAGGACCCATTATTCCTTGTTTTTTCAAGTTCTATGAAGTTAGGATATTAACCATGAACCATCAACCAACAAAAGATATTAACTTTAGGAAGAGAAGGACCAAACCATATCTCTTTCCATATTTTAGAGGTTGGAGGGCCTTGAACAGAGGATTGAAGGAGAGATTATCCTACTTTAACTATGTAACTACATTGGCCCCAACTGTGAGAGTAATAGGAGCACAACCTTCCAACATATTGAAGAAGAGGAAAGCCAAAGGGCGAAGGTTGGAAAGGGTGTCCAACAGTTTCCAATTGATCCAATTGCCATCAGGGGCTCAGGCGCATAAGTATTTGAGAAAGAGAAGAACTTTAGAGTAGCACCAATATTTCAAGGGGTGAAGGGAGTCATGTATTCCTAATGATTCTATATCCCAAATACGATATTTCCAAACATTTATCTAAGATCCATTTCCCGGAGCCCATGAGATATTAGCTTTGATGCTTTGCGCAGAGTGCTTCAGGAGACACAAAATTAGGGAGCTGGGGAGATGGGAATGGGAGACATCCAAGCAACGCACTCTTGAGGAGTTGAAGTATTTAGCAACAAGAGAATATTTCCACTATTCTGAAGGACCTGAGATTAGACGCTAAGCAATTTTTTCTCCTAGATCTGAGTTCATTAGAATTGGATCTTTTATAGAAAGGCCTCCTTTATTTCAAGGTTGACAAATATGTTTCCATTTGATAAGATGGAATTTATTTGTGTTAGTTTACCCCCCCC
>CBVK0100211859.1:0-20570 GCA_900067695.1 Picea abies | reverse complement strand
GCTTTAGCATGTCCAAAATCCAATAAAGAATAAGAATTTAGCCGAACTGGGAAAAACGACCATACCTTCTTCGATGATGCTTTGAGCTTTTTACTCACTCTGCCAATCACTGTTTGTCGGGAAATCTCGTGACAGGCCAGCTTGTTGGGGATGAACAGTGGTAGCGCAAGCGGGGGAACAGTAGCTCCGAAAACTATGAAATAGGAGAACTCTGCTTCTACGTACCAATCTACGATACTACTTAGATTTGCAGCAATGCTATCCGAGATGCGAGGTGGCGAACGACCAAAAATGGTGATGTGCAGGGGCACCATCACCCAGTTGAAAATTTCGTAAATAAATTTGTTGGCTTCATTATCCCACAGTTTGTCATGATATTCATGCACAGGCTTTTCTTGGAGTGGATTCCAAGCCCAGTTCATCAGAGGGAAAGGATTCATAGAACATATCGCGTCCATAATGTATGCGGACATGAAGAAAGAGGACGGAACCCCGCTTGCTTTCTGCTCCCTGTACTCTATAATCCGGTTGAACAAACTGTCCGAGAGTATCTTTTCCCAATTAAATGAGCAACCTTCTGCTACCCGAAATATGAGAGGTACCCACGCAATGTAGAAATGCGAAGTATCGTCCCTTCCGAACAGTCAACATGTCATCATTGCCACATACATATATTGTGGCTCCAGCGAAGCAATTGAATATACACCTTGGTCATTTGCTCTGAATTTCGCGGAGCGCGAAACCCAATCCTTTATCAAATCTGGCATAGTTTTTTCATATTCTGTGCACTCCTTCTTTTTGAATTCCTCCAGGAATTCATCATTATATGTGTATTCAGAAGTTGTTGGGAGCTTGTACATGTTTTGGATATGCTATGGTCTAAAAGTTCTGACCGTGGTCCGTTGGTCACTTATGATAGTTCTGGTGGGTAGGTCTATGTGATCCAATGCCCATCAGATCATGTCATAGTATGGGAGAAAACGTGGTCTGGTTGCAACCAGGTGCATTCCTGACTGAACAACTATCTTGTATTTAGTGTTCAGGTCGTCTTTTTCGTTATCATTGTCATCGGAGTCTGAGTAATTCACCAACTCAGATTGAAGAATATCTGAAACAAACGACCAGCTGGGTACTAAGCCGCCAATCCGAGGTGAAGTATCAGACACATTGTCGGAACCCTGCGCTGTGATCTCGACCTTTGCCTTCGCAGCTTTCCATGGAGCCATGGCTGAAGCTTGCTTTTTCGCTCTTCTGTGATAGACCTGTGTATACATGCAGAAATTAGTTCACTCGGAGAAAGGTGAGCTCCGTGCGCTTATGAAAAATGTTTAAAATAAAATGAAACTCCCGTATATATTTGAAAATCCTGTACTCTTCGACATAAGTCTGTCAAATCGCAATTAGAAACAAATTTATGGCATAGAATCCGATCTCATTAATCATAGATTCATTCTAATCTTTCATTAATTTCATCAATGTTTGGCGGTCTGACGGTCAGTTGGAGTATGGCGAGTAAAAAGTTACCTCGGGAAATGTGCAAACCTCGATGCGCAGGACGTATCTCGTTTTAATTTAAAATTTCAAATCTCAGCGAAAATAATTTTCTCGCTTTTCGCTGCATCATGAATTTCCTTTTCATATTTCGACTCTTCGACTCATGAGACTGCGAGTGTCGATTTTAGCTTAATTAACAGTAACCGTGATTTGGCGCATCCTTAATCATATAATTAATTCATTCGCCATATCGCGACTCGGAACTTCGAAGACCGATTTTTGGGAGAATGGTATACCGAGTCACGATACCGCGATGTGGCGATAATTAAGGCTCACATTGTGGGAAGCAAATCTTAGATTAGGCTACTAATTAATCTTGCTATAATCGTCTCGCAACCTCGTGATTCGGGGTTTTAGGCGACTTAACTTTACGAAAGAGAGTGCCGAGTGGCGAAGCGCCGAGAACAAAATTTAACTATGGTTAGTTTTTTACCTTTAGTGCTTGATCAAGGTTATCACAAAGGTTACCGTGTTCTCGGCTCTCGAGACTATAAAAACAAAAACTTGGGTTTAATGAATGCCGAGGCGCGAAACCCCGACGATGCCTAACCGTGGATTAAAATTTTTACCGCAGTTAATGTCTTGGGTGAAAATTAAAGGCGAGTTCGCAGCTTCGCGACTCAGGACTTGTGAATTCAAAGATTAAAGTATCTGACTTGTGATATCCCGAAATAAAACAAAAGAGCAAACATACTTGTGGAAATGGATTTGTTTTAAAAGTTGGAAAAGCATTTATGTTCAGGCGACAAGATTTCAGAGTTTTAAGATCTCGGAAGGAACAAGAAAATCAATCTTAGATTTCAAGTTTCAAAAATTGAAAAAAAATTTGGAAGGTAAAAAACAAGGGCGGCTCCAACAGGTAGCAACATAGGGTTTATTTGTTTGATTTTTTGTTTAAAAGGCTTGACATCAGGTTTCAAAGGAATTTGATGTTCGATTATAGAAGTATCATAAGTTCTCAATTTGTCATAAGACCAAGCGAAAAAATCTTTATATTTTCTAAGCAACTCAGCGTATTTACTTTTGGTTTTTGGGGACAGGTATTTGGATAGTTTCACCAACCGAGGGTTTTCTTTGGTACCTATGTAACAGTCCTCAACCTCTTCAGGCTGAGGTTGTAAAGTGGATCTTAAAGGGATATCATCTTGATTAAATAACCTTTCCAAGGGAATCAGGCCCTTGGGGATCTGGTTATTTTTTAGAACAAGCATTCAATGATTGGCGATTTTATCATGGAATTCTTGGGGGTCCTCCCCTTCCTGCATGATCCAAACAAGATCATTTTGGTTTTCTTGGTTGGCATGTGTTTCAACAAAATCGTCTATTGATTCTAAAAATTTGCGCAGTTGTTCATCATCCTCAAAAACTTGCCAATGTTGTATGTTATTGGGTATGGAAGGTCGGTGTCTCATTTGTATATGGTACTTTAGTTTGAAAGTGGTGGGAGGTGTGAATGTTGAGGCTGCTTTGGCTAACGCATCAACCTGTTGGTTTTCAGTTCTTGGAATGTAGTGAACTTTGACAGAGGAGAATAAATTTTCGATCAGATCCCAGACGCAATTCCTGTAAGACCTCAACCTAGGATGTTTGGCATGGTACTTTCGGTTTACCTGTTTTACGATTATCTCGACGTCACCAAATATTTCAAGGTTTTTCATTTTCATTCTCCTAGCAGCTTCTAACCCTAACACTAAGGCTTCATACTCACATACATTATTAGTGTGGTCCACATTCCACTGTAGTCTATAGGAAAAGGGGATTACGAATTGATTATTAGGGACCACAAGGAGTGCCCCAGCTCCAGCTCCAAAGTAGGATGAAGTGTCATCAAAAAACATCTTCCACACACCAGTGCTATATACATTTTTAATTTTTTTTTCTTTTTCTATTTCTTCTTTTGTACAACTTTCATCTATACCTAAATCAATATCATGATCAATGGATAAAATACAATTACCTAAATATTGATCTGCAATATATACAGGGTGGTTATTCGGAATGCGCGGATCACTTACCGTGAATGCTAACCTAGTTTCTCTGTATAGGCACGTGAACTGTCCTCCAAAAACTAGAATCGTAGCATATGTCATGTCAAGTTGGAGAGATCCTCCAAGCTTGGCGCCCCAGGATCTGGATAACAACATACCATATTTTGGAGGGATATCGGCGACCACTACGTCCATGAGAATACTTTTCACAGGTATTTGTGCCAGATTTACCACCAAGTCTTTAATCATGCCTATACATTTAAATTTTCTTGAATCGAATGAATATAAATCTCCATAAGGCCTAGTGATTTTGAGACCCAATTTTTCCATAATGGATTTAGGAATTACATTGTGGGATGCTCCAGAATCGAGCATACAGTTATGGAGTAGTTGGTCGAACAAGGTTAACGTGGTATAGAAGGGGGAAACAGTGTCTTTGGCGCCTTCGAAATGTGGACCAAAAACTATGTTCGGCTTGTCATCTTCTAAGTTAATGACATCGGCTTATATTTCATCTTCTGAAAAAGTAATCATCTTGGTAATTTGTTTTCTGAAGATTAGGTTTTTTTCCAGCTCGACAAGAGGTATGAGGATCTTGATTTTATTGATTTCATTTTCCCGATTAAAATTCCCCACAATTTTTTCGTTTTCTATGGTTTGGGCTTCGATCCCCTTCTTATCATCTTTCTTATGTGGGGAAGGTTTTGTTTCAGTTGTAGGAGCTTTCGCTTTCCGTGTTTTGACTGTGGATGTTTCAGCTGACTTATTCTTGGTAGGTTGTGTGTCCGTGATGTTAGTTTTTTCAGTATGCTTTTCAACATTTTTTGAAACCGTCTCGTCTGTCTCGCCCCTCGGTAAGATCTTTTTCATTTGGGCGATTGTTAGACTCCTATTTCTAGGTCTTAGATTGTACTTCTGGTGAAGCTCGACCATTATACCATCTGCAATACCCCAGTAGGTCAAATCTTCATAAGTACTGCTGTTTATGTCATTTTCCAATCTATTTTCTTTATTTAAGGATTTTTCATAATCTTGTCTCGATAAATAGGGTTGTGGATCATCATTGCCCAGATTGTTTATATCTTCCTCTAATTCCTCGAAATCTTCTAAGTCTTCCTCTCCAATGAAGTTTTCACTCTTGAAGGGGGTTGGGATTTTTTGATATTCATTCTTAATCTGTCTTTGTGGAGCTTGAGGATTGGGATTCCTCCTGAAATCCTTTCTGGGAAAATTGTCATTTTTTGTTTGATCTAATTCCATTTTCGAAATCTTATTAGAAAGTTCTTTAATTATTCTAGCCATATCGCCCATTTTGTCTCCTAAAGATCTTCCTGATCCAGAAGACCCTCCTTGTTCTCTGTACCTTCTGATTTCTTTGTTTCCAGTCTCCATTTTGGCTTTTAGCTTTCTTGAAGCCATCATGTTTGATTCAATTTCTAGGGCATCATCTTGCATCTTGGTGAGGTCTATTGATCTCCTCTCTCTTAATAGTAGGGTGACATCAGGGTTGAAAGCTCCAGTGAAAGTTACTTTCGCTATAGGCTGAGAAGGTTTGACCTCGATGAGAATTTTATTATACAATTTATTAAACCTTTGGGTGAACTCAAGAACTGATTTGAAATTTTTCTTTCTAAGAGCCCCGAATTCAATCAGATAATAGAGGTGATCTTTCCTTTCTCCCCATTGTCCGATGAAAGCACTTTCGAGTTCATCATATGAACTTAAAGATCCCGCTGCTAATCCTTGGAACCAGGTTCTGACCTACCCTTCGAAAGTTTTTACTAAGAGTCTGGAGTAGACATCTTCGTGTTCAAGTCCTAGGATATCAACAAATTGGTCAAAGAAGTTGATGTGCTTTTGTGCGGTTAAATCACCTTCCCCTGTGAATTTTGGGAGATTTTTCATGTAATTTTCTGGAAGGTCACGTAGGGGAACCAGGAGGACAAGAGGGGCATATCTGGCAGCCACCTTAGCAAAAATTCTAGAGAGTGGTACTTGGCCACCTACTTCTCCTCCTGTGGCTCCACCTACAACACCGCCTCCAACTCCTGCACCTCCGTGCGCATCCATTGATGGATTTGAGGCTGAAACTCAGAGTGTATGAGGAGAAATCTCATAGAAGCTTAGTAGATTTTGGGTTGTGATTGAATGTGACAGAAAGGTTGTGGGGAACTGATCGTCAAGGCACATAAAACTAGAGAAAGAAGGACCAAGATGAAAATAACTTGTTTCTCCAGACTCATAAGACGAATATATCGGAGAATCAATGGGGGTTAAATCAGGATACACAGGGCATTCGTCAAAGTGCTTGGTAGTAGGAGTGTGCACTTCGAGAAGAGAGAACATATCGATTGAAAGGGGGAGGGAGACGGATCTCTCAAGTATTCCTCTAATGTTCGACCGTGTAGAATTAGGTTGACAGATGGTATGTGTCAGTGAAACGATTTGTCTAAGGGATCTTCGTGATTTTAAAATCTTTTCTGGATCAGAACTGGCGAGGTCTGCTTGTTTTCTGGGTTCTTTCTGGTGTTCTTTTGGATAAAATCCAGTTTACTTATTGTGGAGTCGCCAAGTGAAAGATAAAAGTAACCTTAGAAGGTTTTTCAATCTTTGTTCACTATAAAAGAAAGAAAGTGTCAATGCTGTTCTTCCTAGGGAAAATATTTGTTTCTTTGTCCCTGACAACGACGCCAAAAAGATGTTGTTCATGAGTTTATACTTTAAGGCTCTAAAGTATATCGTCAAGGCATCCGAAAAGGTAGAGATAGTTAAGGGTTAAAAATATCAGTTTAATGGAAAGCGAGATCAAAGTTGGTTCCTTAACTGTCTCTATCTAGCTTCCCATTGTTCTTGGATGCTAATATCCCTTTCAATCACGGCCCATGAACGTTCAAGTTCTACATGTGTACTTGTTGTTTGTAAGATGGTATTGAATAGGTTTAACACAATGCATGTCTGATTTAATAGACTGAGTTCTATATTAGGTTGTCTGGTAACTGGAACAGTCATGAAAGCTAAGGGTTTCCTTTTTGTAAGTCAAAATTATTTTTAAGGGTCGCACATTTCTGGTTTGAATTAATAAAAATAAAACTTCCAAACTATGAATCAATAGTATAACAGAAAAAAGGTCATTTCTAGTACCTGAGTCAAATTTAAAGGAGACGGTGCATGGAATGAAGAAAGAAAAAGAAACATATAATTGTATAACAAATGTGAGGCATCAATTGAAGAGGAATCTCACTTTATGATAATAGAAGAAAGAGAGATGATAACTTTGATGAAGTATACAATTTCAGAATTCTAAAATGTTCATAGGTCTTATTCCACTGATAGCTGATACAGAGGAAAAACTGCAAACAGTTAAATAATCTGACTATTCAATCACCACAATAGAGGTTGCATCATGAAAGCATTCATCGAAGGTATGAAATAAAATATGGAATGACAGAGAAACACATAGCTCAGGCTTGACAAGATTTGGAATCTTCAATCTGTATTCTATTAATTCTGGAAATTTTCTCTTTAAAATCCCATCCAGAAAAAAGGTCACGTCTTAGTCTTGAAAAGTTATATTTATACAAAACTACCAATCCTAAGACAGTTGGTGATTTCCTAATTCCTAGTGACTAACTATTTGTTAAAAATAAATCAGAAACTGTTTGCATGATCTTCTCCATTTTTCTGCTTTCTTGGAAGTAAAGATCCTCCAAATGATACTTTTACTTTGTTGATGACTCTCCTTATTTTGATCCAATATATTCAATGCATCTCTCCAGGAACTGTGTAAAATTTCTAGGGGGTTCTGGAAGGTCCTTTGCTTCGAACAGATAAACCTTTCTTTGTATCTTGGAGAGATGGTCTTCAACTCCTTTATCTGCAAACTTTATCGACTGAAGTTTTAAGTTGGGCTCAACTAAGAACCTGTCTATTAGGGTGAAATCCATTTCTCTTAGTTGTGAATTTTCTATTTGAATTTCACTCAAATTTTCTCTAAATTTAATTGATGTCTTACAATATTAATCTATCCCATAAGTCCTGTACAATTTCCTTTTCCAATGTTTAATGACCTTTTGTCTAAGAGATCAAAAACTTATTCGCAGTCATCTCTGATTTCCTTGATTATTCTTTTGTTTTTAGTTATGTTGGTTTCCCATAGCTTGAGCATGATGTCGCCTCTGATTTGCTCGGTGGTTGATATTTTCATAGTTTTGGATGTCTCTTCACTTACCGAATATATGATTGACTTTTGGAGAGTAACCCTTGTTGCTTTGGCTTCTTTTTCGTACAAGATAATATTATCAAAGGCATTATCTGCTTCTTTAAAGTAACTCTAAATAATATCTATCTTGGAAATCAATTTATGTTGTTCAACTTCTATTTTTGAATGCACTTCCAGTGACTGGGCCTGAAAATCTTTCAGATCTATGACCTGACCTTCCATCAAATTTAACCTAGCCTGTAACTGTTCTGCATGCTCCTTTTGCTCAGCAACCTGCACCTGACTTGCTTGTATCTTCTGGTTCATTTTGTCCAGGCTTGATTTGAGTAATTGAATTTCTAGCCCTTCGACAGCCCTGGTCTGCTCCAAGATTTTACTCACCTCTTCTCTGATGTTCTCCTAAGAATTATTTAACTGATCTTATAATTGAGCTATCATGTTATTACTCTTCTTTATCCTCATTCTCATGTTTCCCATGGTAAAAAAGTTTGTTGTTGCCATGGCTCCCATGGAACCTGCTATCTCTGTAGCGAAATCCTCCTCCTCCAAATTATGTCCATCTATCAAGACTTTATGTTTTTTTACCATACTCACCTCCTTCATATACATCTCTTGTTTCAGGATGGCCTTCCTTTTTCTGCTGAAAAAATAATCAGAAGGAGGAATCTCATCTATGGAGATAGAGGTGAGGTCATCAACAAATAGAGCTCCTGTCTATGGGAATACAAAAGCGAACTGTAAGGGGGTTAAGGAAGCTATGGGACTTCCTAGATCTATAGATCCTTCCCCCCCTATTTCCTTAGGCATATTGAAATCAACACCAGGTGATGAAGGTGGAGTAAGCTTACTGGACTTGGGAGGTCTCTCGGACCTCCTCTCTGCTTCAGTTTCTGATTTTTTTGTCTGTAAGGCCTCTTTGTTTTGTGGGGGCCTTTCCGTATCCTGTGGGACTTTTTCGGGATTTCCCTTCTTCTGTGCTTCCTGTTCGAAGCCTTGGGGAACATTTTATTTCTCCTAGGGGAGGGTGATTTCTTCTCCTTGCAGTACTTTGGGCAGACCACTTCATCTATGCTTCTGAAAGGTCCAAAAGCTAGCTTGTAGGTCGGACGACAGTGTCTATACTCGTTCTAACACCTCTTTATAAGTCCTAGTCCCTTTGAACATGTCATCCCAAGGGGACTCCTCATGTTCATATGGTTTCATATTGCAGTGTATCAAGTGTTTGTTCACTAGTTGATAAGGGTCATGCCTTTTGTACTCAATATTTAACAATTTGACTTCTTCGAGTGCTTCTGCTTCGACCTTGGAATGGCCCAAGTTTTGTAATGAAAATTTCTCGATGTGCACAGGGAAGATTGGCTAGGACTTCTTTTGAGCCGCCTTTAGCTCTATTCCCATACCACCTTTCACTATTTGGTGTGCTACTTCCCTACACACTAGTCTGTCCGAGAGGAATTTTGTAAGTGCATGAGGGGGGATTGAGCACCCATAAACCCTGATGTAGGAGAAGCTTTCTTCAATGAACCAATCGGCTATTGCCTTGAGGTTTTTTGAAATTGTTTCAGAAATGCAAGGAGGGTCACAATCGAAAAACATTTTATGCATTGGTATTACCACGAAATGACAAATTTCGTAAAACGATTTGTTTTCATTTTCTTCCCACAGCTCAGAGTGATACTAGTGAATGGGTTCGAGGCAGTTTATGTTCCAAATCCAATTCATCAGGGGGAATGGAGTCATAAAACAAATTGCGTCCATGATGTATGCTGACATGTAAAAGGCCACTAGTTGACCTCGGGATCTTGCAGCATTGTAATATGAAACCTCTTTGGCTATGTTATCGGATAAAATCTTGCTCCAATTGAAACTATATCCTTCTGATGCTTCCTCTAAAAAGGGAACCCATTCTGCGGGGAAATGACAGGGACTCTCTTTGCCGAAGAGTCTGCACAAAATTATGGCTACATAAACCATGTACTCATTCAAAGAAGCTGTGGCATAAATTCTGTGGGTATCAGCCCTAAATTTTGATGGACATCTCCACGAGCCTTTAATTAAATATGGGTATGTTTGGTCTGCCTCAGTACATTCCTTTCTCTGAAATTTAGCTATAAACTTGGCATTGTAAATGTATTTAGGATTGGGTGAGAGTTTGTACATTACCTGGATATGTTCAGGTCTGAATGAGATGATAATGACTACTTGATCATTTAAAATGATTCTCATTGGAATATAAATCTTCTCTAAACCCCAACTGATCATGTCGTTGTACGCCATGAGTCGTGGGCGTGCTGCAATCTTGTGAAGTTCTAATTCTACTATGTCCCGAAGGTGATTCTCGGAATCATTAGGGGAATTTTTTATCTCGTAGTCAAGAGTTTCATAGATTTGTCTCCAGGATTTGATCGAGTCGATAGCATGTTGCGTGGTGTCGAATATGACATCTCCCTCTGGGCTAAAAATCTCAGTTGTATCTTCACTCTTCTTGGGTCCCTTCTTTGGTGCCATAACTTTTGTATTGGAATGAAAACCTGTCACAGAAGAGAGGTGTATAAGCTTGGTTGGATGCAACTTACTCTTGATAGAAAGAACAAGAATAAGGTTCAAAACACAGACCTTTAATTTTCCTTTAACTCATTTTATGGTGAAAGTACTGATGCAGCTGCCAAGAATTTAATACCTTTAATGTAGAGAATATTTATGAGATACACATTTATGTCACAGAAATCACCAGCTATCCGTTATTAATATGGTCGTATTTCAACAATTCTAAAATCAAAATTCGAAAGATCTCGTTCAACGGAACCTGAAAAATGAAAATACCTAAGCAGTTTAATTACCATTAATTATGTTTTTAAAACGAAGTTAGTTCATTTTAAACATTGATTTTGAGTCGAGATTTCGCGTTTCGGGGATCTTTCTTACACAAGGTATGTCACCACTAAACCCCGAATCCTGAAATCGCGATGAGATTAGTTTAGGCCTTATCTTTGGTATTGAGTCAGGACTTCGCGTTTCGGGGTTTCAGGGATCTTGCTTACACGAGGTATGTCACCACTAAACCCCGAATCTTGAAATCGCGATGAGATTAGTTTAGGCCTTAGCTTTGGTATTAGTAATTTAATTAATCAGGATCAATAACTAACTTCCATTTTTTGGGGGGGAAATCGGGGATCGGGATTTCACGATTCGAAATGTATTGAAAACGTATTGTTCTGAGTGAACCTGAATCCTGAAAGGTTAAAAGATTGTTAATTAATTCCTTTAGGGTTTTAATTTATCATGATTAAAAGTACTTTACAGAACGTGTGTTGAGACTTTAAAAACACTTGAGTTTTCTGCCTTTTATTATTAAAAAATAAAGCCATTTCGGGATTTTGGTACCGGGCTTTTGTGACTGATAGAGAAGATTATACCTTATGAAAAGTTGAATCCTGGAAAATAAAAGTTTTAGTCTTAGAGATAAAAACTTTAAGACCCGGTTTCAACAAACCAAAGGATAGAATTGTTTCCTAAGTGCAGAAATGAAGCTTTGCCATGATGGAAATACATTACCCACTTGTTACGTTCCATTTTTCAACTTGATTTTCCACTAGATGAGAGTTGTGCCTGCAAGTCTCAAAGATGCCAACTTGATCTGTGTGGCCTCATCCTTGATCTGTTGCACACTACAATAAACCTCCATATGCCCGACCCAATTGTCAAGTCTCATTGCATTAACTTCACCATCATATATAGGCAACTCAAATTTAACATCAAGTTTCAATAATGGCATTTCATTCTTATGTTTATGAACATGTTTCTTTTCATTGGATTTATAACTTGAACTTGAAGAAGAAGGAGAAGAAGGAGGTGAAGGAGGAATCTAAGGAGGATCCTTTCCCTCTTCACTTTTTCCCTTTGAAGATTCACCCAGATTTGGTTTCTTACATTCCAAGCAATCTTCATACAAAACTTTCATCATCTCCGACATGGAAAAGAAAGATTTTCAAAACTCTTTCTCATCCTGAGAAAGTCCCTCTTCTGATGCCATCTTCTTAGTGTGAGAAGCTCTCTTTATCAATCCAATTAATGGATTATCTTCAACAAGCTCGTCTTCACCACACTGTAGCTTTTCCCTGGTTAACATGCAAAACTCAAATCCAAATGTCAACTAGCTTTGATACCACTTGATCTGGAAAGATCTTTTAAATGATTGTGGTTGAGTTATTATGCATGCGCTTATTAACCATTTAGGAAGCTTAATGAAAGAGGAAGAAGATATAAGAATACATCACAACCTTAAACACATATACAGAACTGAATTGAAGCAATAAGAACAACAAACCATAACAAGAGAAGTGATAATGGAGTTCGGCAATCTCGCCTACGTCTCTGGGCCTTTGTCTTAGTGGGTGAGGCTTCTTTATTTCTGTTCAAATCTCAATAAGTACATCACAGTAGTTCCAAAAGGTTACAATACTGATCTAGTCTCGTTCTCCCATATATCAAGAACCAACAGAATAAACGACACTCGAAATGGATGACCAAAGCTCCCAGAAATGGCCTGCAAAGGTGCGCTCATCAACAACATCCCTTCATAAAAATGGCTTTGGCTTGGCTTTCCTTCAACATAACTATTCTCTCACTGTCCTTCCATGGCCTCAAGAAGACCTGGTTTATATAGATTTGAAGTTTGTTATCATCCCCCAACTTCCTCCCAAAAGCTGGCCTCAAAAAGGGCCCAATATCTCCCAATAATGGGAAAAATCCTCTATTAACAGGCCAAAAATCAATTACAAATCCAAAACCATAGCATAAAAACCCACTTTGCATAAATATTGGGAATAAGCCCCATATACCTAGCATGTGCCCCTTTAATAATGGTCATATGGAGAGACATGTGGCCAAGCTCCAACCCAAAGAGTTGTGCATTGGCCCCTTTCCTGAAGTCTGTGGTCATGTGACGTAAATGCATAAAACCACACCCTATGGTGTGCCCCCTCTTAGAATTTAGTGCCAAATATAAAGCACCAGTCCTATGGCGTAGCAACCAGACCGAAGGTTGGATGGTATAACCGTGCGCGTATGGTGGAAGGTGTATGGCGCCCATGCCCTTTTGGAGTTGTGGTTATATGGTGTGTTGAATCTGTGGGTTGGGGCTTGGCCCCAGTCCCCCCTTTCTGCCCATTATAGATTGTATGCATTTTAAATAAAATAAAATGGGTTATAAAACTCAAGCTCCAATGTGGCACGTTGGTCAATGGACCTTTACCAAAATGCTTGCCTCCTCCAACAGGTCACGGGGTCGCCCATGATGTCCATAAAATTTTTCCATTCAACTAGTGATGGGGTGCCACATGGCAGCCCATGTCTGGGCCATGTGGCACCCTTTCATTGGTCCTCAATGATGCCACTTTTCAACATTGTATTGGTCCCTATCACTACCCATTCACCCCGTTGCCTGTGCTTCCACATGTCACTTTGTTGATGTCAGCATGATGACATCAGCAGGACGTCATGCTGACATCATCATTGACTTTTTCCAGTTGACCTCTTGACTTTTTAGTTGTTTGGGAAAACGGTCAGAGTGTGATAAATCTCGCATACAAAGCCTGTTTGAGAAAGTAAATATATGACCAGAATCAGCACGACGATCCGGTCGCGATGGAATTGGTTTCATTCAATTCCGTGAACTTTCATTTTTTAACCTTTTCTAGACCTGGGAAGCCTCTGGGATCCGATTCTGGATCATTAATCATTGCTTCCTCCAAGGTATCCATCTGGGATGTTATGATAGCATATTTTACATTTGGGGGCATCGCATTCTTATAACAACCAAGTATCACCGAGTCATTAGGTCTTTTATCTTCTGGAATCTTACTCAAGGTTTTGTTGAACCTAAGATTAAAATCTTGTATTCTCTCAATCTTCCTCAAACCAATCTGGGTAAAATTAGTGAGAAGGGTATGATATGCAACTGAAGGAGCGAACATAGTCAGGAACATGGCTTCGAGGTCATTAAATGAGCCAATTGACCTATTGGGTAATTTTGTATACCATTCATAGGCTCGTCCTGATAAGGTTTGAAGAAATAACCTTACCATCACATCATCATATTCAACACGATGAAAATCACAAACATCATAAAATCAATTAAGGTGTCTTTTGGAATCAATTGTTCTGTCTCCGGAAAATTCTTTTAAGGAGGTCATGTTTCTCACCTCGAAGAATTAAGGGGGAATCTATTACTCTTCTTCGGTTTCCAAATATTATATCTTCTTGATTTCTTCCACTACCTCCTCCACCTCCTTGTCTTTCTTCATGAGGTTCTCTTTGTGGTTCTTCTCGTGGTTGTTCATTTCTTCCTGCCATGTCCAAAGATATTTCAAGAATATGTTTTCCACTTCTTAGAATACAGATTTTCTTACTTTTGCTTCTGGTAATGGGTCCCTTGTATTTGTCCAACTTCAATTCCGACCTTGTTCTTGTGTTGCTCAAGCTAGTCTTTAGTTTCTTCGGTCTTGTCACTCATCTCTCCTTTGTCTATGGAGGATTTATCTTTCTTTCCAATTATTCCCTAGTCTCGGTTGTCGTTATTACTAGATTATATAGTTGATGTAATATGCTTTGTTGATTATTTAATCCAATTTCAAGGTGGGGCTGATCAGCTTGGGGAAAATTCATGTATATTTCAAAAATGCAAAACCAGATTTCAAATTTTCATTCATTCCCAAGTTTAGTCTCCAAAAATGTTGATGCTTGAATCTATCAAGACCGGAACAACAACCTCATGAGGACATCAGTCCCCCTTCGTTTTTAGAGAGGTGGTTCTCCTCTTTGCATAAAATATATATCTTTGAATATCTTGGATTAGGGAGAGTGCTAAACATCAAACCCCAAATATTTGTTTCTTGGATTTATATGAAAATGGTTCTTCAATAACCCAACATGATCTTTATGTGCAGCAAAATTCTTTTTACAATAAGAAAATATTGAATGAGGGATTCAACATCAGAATTAAATTGTGATCAACATCACACACAATCTTCTTAATCATATATAAACACATTCATATATTCTTCATGAGAAGTAGGAGATAATGATTTGATCATCTCAAAGAATTTTAATAGATTACTACAATTAGTAAGAAAATATAAATTGATAGGTCAACCTCAAATATTTCATACTTAAAACTCAAAGTTACAAGATACCATTAAGATCAACCCCAAAAGCAATTCTTTGTGGAGTTTATTCATTGAGAAATGTTCTTCATTACCAAAGATTTGACAGCCATGTAAGTGGATGCAAATACTCCATGATCATACAAAAACATTATGTAGAAGAATACAAGAAAAAACACTCAACAATTCAGCCTTGTGCCCAACTTTGAGACTCAAGCATAAAGGTATGAAAAATGGTGTAGAAGAATAGAAAGAATGAAGAAGATGGAGATCTCTTTTCATTGATGAGAAGCTTGGCTATACATTCATGGTTGTACAATCTTCTTCCTCTGATCCTCTTCCCTGCTCCTCTGACAATATTGATTACTGGAACCCTTGATGAAGCCTCTCTTCTCTTTTTAAGAAGAGATTTTCTAACTACTTGAGTAGTTAGGGTTTTCTTCCTCTCTTGAAATTCTTGTACAAGTTTCTTCTTGAAACATTATATTTAATTAGTGCATAATTAATTCATCATTAATGAAATTATATCATCCATATATACATATCTAAAATGGGTCCCTTTCCCTTTTTAATGTTTTTTTTTAAATAAACTTTTATTTTCACAATTCAATTAATTTCCCATTTAAAATAGGAGGATCGTGTTTTAATTTTCTGGGAATGATAATCAAATATTTAGTCATGGAAATCACTTCTGATGTTATTTTCATCATCTTATCTTTCCAATGATATAAATTTTTCACAAATCCTTCGCCCATATCTCAAGATATGACCTCGTGAAGTTGAGTTGTCATGCAGGCCAATTAAAAATGCAGTCGACTGATATTTTAATTTATGAGAACATTATATCAACTTTCAGCACTTGAAATCTATACCACCATCTTCTACGTCAAAACATTTTTCTAACAATATAAATTTTGCATGATTCTGACACCTAGAGCTCAAGTTATGGCCTCTGCAAGATTGTGACTCAACTACCGTCGATCTGATGTCTTGGGGCAATCTCAGCCTTTGATTTCAAATTCATTTCTCCTTTGAAATTTTGAATTTTTATTCATAAATATTATCTCACATTCATTGGGATATTACAAATCTTCATAGTATGCAATACTAAGTGTATTATACAATTAGTAAGAAACAAAGAAGAGAAGAAATTATGGAGATTGGAGGATTTGGCCCTTGGAAAGTTGTTGAGTAAAATAATATTTTTTTGGAATCTTGTTATCGTCCACCTCATGCCCAGTTGGCACTGAGTCATTTTCAAGTCATATCCCACATGTCATAAAATCATTAGATGCCAAAAATAACCAATAATATATCGCCATATGTCGCAAATTGTATGTTGCCACGTGTCTCCAATGTTGAGTTGCCATGTGTCATGACCCCATTTATTTCCATGTGTCATATTCTCATTCGTTGGTTTTCATGCCTTGGAATATCTTTGAGAATTTAGCTAAGTATGGGAGATGGGATGAGAGGGGAGGAGGGAAAATTTTGGGTACCGGAAGTCGAGGGGATAGTTTGTAGGTTGTGGAGATAGAGAGTGTAATATGTAGATAGCGGGTTGGCATGTGAGGGAGTGTGAGAAGATGAGGGAATGTATGAGTCCGCCAACCCGCAAACCCAATGAGGAGATGAAGGAAGAGTTCCAAAAATTTCTAAGTGTAGAGACTAGTGGAGCATATGGAGAAGAGTGGTGAAGAGAGAAAAAAGATTAAGTGTGCAGATGGAAGGTGAGGGAAATAAGTGATGAGAATACTTATCCAAAATTCGAAAAAATATAGAAGAACATAATACTTATAAAGATCCTTCAAAATTGGATCTCTGGACCAGATCTTGAATAACTTAAGCATACAGAAATGAATTTCTGATCGGAAAAATGTGTGGCGAAGCTAAGACCGAGGGTTGCAGAATGAACTTCTAAAAGTTCAAAAATGTCTTATTTTGATATCAAGGCTTTTATGAATCCAAGGAGTGAGAAAATATAGATGACCAAATTTTGGTCAACAACTGGCTCCAACTGCAAGACAATGACCCCCTGTGGGCTGCTGAGAACACCAGAATCTCAAGACCAGTTACCTTCTTCATTGGGCTATGGAGTCATCTTCAAATTTCAACATCCACTTAGCAATTGCTTTATTGTGAAAAAAATTGGCTGAAGAAATAAACTATGTATATACATGATCTACCTACCCTAACTTACTTGAAAGAAAGGGGCAGCTAAGGTGTAGACATATTTCCAATGGAGCCATTCAAGCATTGATCTGATTTGTGGAATGAACTCCAAAATTCTGAGATATGTTGGGACTTGTACCAATGAGTCAAGGGCATTCTCAATATGTACCGGAGAAAAATTATACCAAGTATGATGAAGATTTGATTACATTGTTTGGCCAACGATACTTTGGAACCATGATTCAATAAAATCAATTCTTGGCTGAGGAGTTTTCGACATAAGAATGCATTCATCCTTTTCTTTATTTACAACCACTTCCAAGGTTCTTGATTCATCAAAAATATCTTGAAAATATTATTCTTTCTTGTAAAGGTGATCTTGTTCATCATTCTTCACAAGATTCATTTCTTCCATCAATTCTTCTTGTTGCAAGTTCTCTTGTGATGTTTCATCATCTATTACAAGGCTCAAATATTCTTGTGTATTTGGTGGAGGCTCCTCAATTTCATTTTCAAATTTTCTGCTCGAAATGTTTTCATATGGAGTATATAGGAGACTGAAATTTTCTTCTTGTAATTTGGAATTTTCATCTTCCTTTTCAGCAACATGACTTGACTTAGAAATTTCATCCACTTTTTGATTAGATTCTTTTTTAAAATTGGTGACTTTGTTATCTTGCTTCCATATGGGAGAGGATGGGTGGGAAACAACATTTAAAACATCAACAAAAACATATGAATGCACTTTTGGGATGAATTTTCTACAAATGAATCTTCTAACGCATCCCATCTAGTAATGGCATTAAGCATTAATGAACTATACCATTCAAGAGCATCCTCTCATAGAGTTTGTAGGAATAATCTACATGTAACATTGTCTTCAGTGAGGTTGAAATAATAACATGTACCTTTAAAATTAATCAAGTGTTGCTCTGCATCTTCTGAAGCATCCCCAAAGAATGTAGAAAAAATTTCGATAGGAATATTAAGCATTTGAAAGTTTATTTCTCGTATATTTAAAGGAGTATTATGAAATCGCCTCCTTCTTTGAGTATTTCTCTCTTTTGCTAAGTGTTGCAAAGCCATTGATGGGCTTGATGAAGAATATAAAGAAGCATTATGACATGAATGAAACCCTTCATTTTGAATTTTTTCAATGGAGTTTCCAAGGAGTTCATTCTCCCGAATCTTTGGTGCTTTTCGTTTCTTTTTGAAATTAAGCATCAGTTTCCATGCATAAAATAAGCAGCAATTTTCTTGAATATTCTCCTTGAAAATTTGAGCCATGGATATTTTTGGTTCCTCAAATATCTTGAAAATAAATCAGTCCCTAGTTTGGTCTCCAAAAATTTTGGCGCTTGAATCCGTTAGGACCGAAACGACAACCTCATGGGGATACAAACCCCCGTGTGTTTTTATAGAGGTGGTACTCCTCTTTGTTTCAATATTTTCTTAGAATTCTAGATTTTCAAAATAATATAGGACTTTGAGAAAGTCCTCCATGATATTCAAAGAAATATAAATATTGCAATAAAATAAAAAGTTTTATTTTTAAAGAGATTTCTTGAGAGATGACCAGGAACCTCACACAACACATATTAAAAAAGATAAGAAAAATTTCCTCACATCCATCATAGTTAAATTAAAGATTTGTTATCACATAAAATAAAAGAAAATGGTATGCACGCATAAGAAAAATTTAATAGAGTAAACTCATGTGTAGCTCAAATAAATAAAATGATAGATCAATATCAAATATTTTATACTCAAAACTCAAAGTTATAAAACACCGTCAAAACTGATCCCGAATTAGTTCTCTTGGGATTTCTGGAAAATATAGAGTATGTTACAAAGCTTTGAAATTTAAATGTGTATGTCCTTAGGACTAGAATTGGGGCTCTCGCAGACCAAAAAATAAATATAAACAAGAAGTAATTTGTGGAAAGAAGATGGTGGGCAATGACAGAGTAAAAAGACTTGAAAAGAAGATAGGAAGGAGTTATCAAATTTTGGTTAAACCTTTCTAGTCAAAGAAGCAGAGTAACTGGATGAAAAACTGATAAAGAAAGCAAGATGTGATCAACATAAACTTACTATCATGGTCTCTCTCCTTGTTCACTTGCTTGTTGTTGTCCTTTTATTTTCCTCATTGACAATTATAGGAACCGTCTCAATTGATGCTTATTGGCCTTCTTTAGTTAATTTATCAATTGTTTTTTTAAAACCAATCTTCAATGTAATTTTTCATTGGTGCAACATTTATTTCATGCATGATTTTGATATTGAATAATTTTCTTTCCAAGTCTCTTAAGTCATGAGAAATTCCATGTATTTCTTCTTCAATATCTTGATTTTTCACAGAATAATCAAACAACCAATTATCTATTTCTTCTTCATTATATTCAATTATACCATAAAGTTTATATGATAATAACCCCTTTAATATATCAACTTGTTCCTCAGATTGTTGTTTTATCATAAACATTGAATTGAGAATTAACTTAGGGTCTTGTACCTCATCAGTGCTTCCTGCCAGATCTATGTCCGTGAGGCTTTTAAACAATTCATCTTTTTTTACTATGGCTTCGTTGCATGCTTGGACAACGTTACTCAAATTCTTTATATTTTCTTTCCAACAAGCATTTAGTTGTTTAATTCAACTTGGAGAAGACAGATCATCTTCCCTTCTTTTCAATTCTATCATGTTTGAGACTTTTATTCCAAATGGAAAGGCAACATCAGCGTATAAACCTTCTTCATTCTTTAAACCAACCTGCAAATACTCATGAAAAGCATGTTCCCTTGAGCCGAAAGAAACAATATTTGTTTTGATACCTCTCATGCTTATGTTATCAACGACATTCTCTTTTTAATGTTTTTGTCTACATAACTTCGGACGGTTTTGAGTAAACTAGAAAATCATTTTAACTTAATAGCGGGTGTAGTTGGTTTAACCATTGACAAAGGACTTGACATGATTGGAAAAGGCATTAAGACATTTTCCAATTCTCTGATCCTTTCTTTTAACTTAACATTTTCAGCTTCCAAACTATTAATAGAATCATCAAGAGCATCCTTGGTTTCCCTATGGATTTTGGAAATTTGGGACGATCGCATGTCCTTCAAGTCGACCTCTGAGCGAGACTCTCTTTTTAATATTTTGGTCACTTCCTTATACAATCAACTTTTTAGACTCTTTATCAAAAACAACACTTTGAAAAGTGAAGGATTCTTCTTTACTAAAGGTCTCATTTGCAACGACTTCCAGTAAATAATTTTATTGAGCCATATTTTCTGGTTGTTCCATTGCGGGAAAGATTTTCTCAATATATACTTCTAGCTCCATGTTCTCCAGAGAAAAGATTTGGATGTCATTTTCTATAAGATTATCCTCTTCCTCTTACACTAAATTCTTCCTTTTCTTTCTCGCGGGAAGCTTATGTGAACTCTGAATTTTCCCAGTGAGATCGGAAG
>CBVK0100211858.1:0-21177 GCA_900067695.1 Picea abies | reverse complement strand
GATACCTTTCCAACGAGCTATCACACGCCTAAAACGAAGATCGTATGCAAAAGTTACGACCCCGGGAAGTTGATGTACTAACTTATCCAAACGGGGCCCACATGACTTTTGGTGCTTCATTTCCTAGGGTTAGGTTTTTGGATGTCTATGAATTTTGGCATTCTCGTCTATTATAAAAAGGCTTCAAGAGCCTCATTGTAATCATCTTTTCACGGATGCGAGTAGCAGCCACATCTCTTCTCATAGATAAGCTACCAGCGCCCTAGCTAGTTTATTTCCATTCTGTTTGTAAGCATATTTCAGTCATTTGTTATTAATGAAATGAAGTCTTATTTCCGCTGCATCTCTGTGTTTATGTGTATTTCTGTATTTCATTGTGTTCCTACATAAATCCGGATCATTATGGGTCATATCTTAATTAATTTCACTAAGAAGGTCATAATGGGCATATTACTGGGAGAAACATCGTAGTGTAATAGCTCATCGGAATCGGGAAGAAGAGCACTACAGGATAAGATGATGAGAAGTGACTTTCAGTGGTCGGAGAAGCCATAAGGATGGATAAATCACTTTTTAGAGGTAAAATGATTAATTAATTGATTAATTAAGTGATTTAATCAAGGAATAATAAAATAAAGTAAAAGTCACTTGGAGGGAAAAGGTCAACAATGAATTAGGGTTTTGGAAATCTATAAGAGAAGAGTCAGCGACCTAATTCATCATTATGCAGATTATGACTTTTCATTGACGAGAAGAGGCACATCTCAGGAGAGATAGTTCAGTGTATTCTAGGAGGAAGACACCAGTTGGCTGATTTCCGTGTTGAAAGACACACCCTAGTCACCGGGAAGATCATCCTGGTCTTCCATCATTCTTCATTGATTTCGTAGTGCTCCCATATTCCGGGTATTATCTTTTGGTTGCTTATTTGTATTCTGGCTAAGATCCTTTTGTCTTTTGATCTAGCTGAGTGTTGTTATTTTATTCAGTCGCCGTTACTTATTTGTATTTCGGCTAAGATCCTTTCTCTGTTGATCTAATTGAGTATTGTCAGTTTATTCAGCTGCATTCGGCCATTTTGTAATCCATAGAGATATCATAATACAAAATTTGCAGTCCTTTGTCGCGTTTATTATTTGTATGATCATTTATATGCTATAAACCTTTGATCATACACACACATTAGCAACGTTTCCTAGACTAGCCAAGTCAGGAACATGACAGTGGTATCAGAGTTGGTTTTCCTGCCAGCCTAAGGGGAAAATCAGATAAGGATCTAGATACATCATTACCAGTGAGTGGATTGACAGGGGGGCACAGATGGAGCCTACACAAATTAGATGCAGGGAGCATTGCTACAATTGCAAAGTTCCTTGGAAGCCAAATCACAGATGTAGGGGAAAAGGGAAGGTGCACATTGTTGAGGTGCACTATGACAACGAGGATGAGGAGATGCATGTGAATGCAACCATAGATGCCTATTTGGAGCAGTCTGATAAGGCTAGTGACTCTTGCGCATCCGAGGGACAGTTGTATGGACAAGATGATAGAGCATATCCTTCATCTTCCCCATTAGGTAATGTTGGGGATTCAACACTTCAGCATAGTGGTGACACTTGTGAGGACTCATATGTGTTGGCACTTAGACATGATGAGATTAGGAGGCTACATGACCTGTGGGTGGGTGTAGACATGGCTTCCAGGAAGTCATGTATGGAGAATGATGAGCTTCCTATGATGAGTGAGCCACATTTTTCATCTTCTCAGCCACCTATGCTAGCCACGACACATGAGGATATCAGTGGCATTCCTAATATGGTGGGGATTGTACACAAGGAACATATGGATCTGCAGACCCAGGAGGATAGGTATGGCTTGGAGATAGTTGACCTTACACATACCTATCAATATGAGGAGAGTGAATCACCACTCTTGGAGATTCCATTGATGGACCAGGTTGTGAAGACCGACAACTTATTGGGACACTTACTCCCAGGATCGATCTACAATGATGAGGATGCACTCCTTATTGGCCAGAATGACCATAGCACGTGTCTAGACACATCCGTATGGGATCTAGGCGCAGATGATATTAGTAGGGTGAGTGCACAAGAGGATATCGCTGCCTATATAGGATATGGTGCAATTCAGATAGGGGTTGCAGTTGGTGATGGCGTGTAGTGGCATACAGGAGGACTTAGTAGCACAGGGGACAGTGGGCAGTTCAGTGCCTTATATTTTGAGGAGTGTGTTGTTGGGGATTCCATTGTTGACACTAGCAGTGAGAGGCATGAGGTAGCACCTCAACGGGATTGTGACCAAGAGTCATGACACTTGGCGGGACAATTTAGAGTCAACGAGGACATGATCATGGCAGCCACTAGATGCATTGATGATACACATGCATTAGTGGTAGGTTATTGGTTGAGGGCCTCGATGGCACAGGATAGTTCAGATGGGGGACTTGTCATTGATGACTTCCATACACTCAGGGAGAGAGTGATTGTGATGAGGGTCGACTACCAACAATTGTTGAGGGATAGGGATTACCTATTGGAGGTTGGCGAGATGTATCACAGGGCATTGAGGGAGCAGGAGGTTGAGGTGGACTGACTCACTCATGAGTTGGTGAGCACACAGAGATTCTTAGAAGGCACATAGACAACCCTTCAAGAATCAGAGTCTAGATCAGAGGAGCTCCTTGAGGAAATTAGATAGAGATCCACTACATCTATTTCAACAGAGAGTCAGATATATCCCTCAGCCACATTGCGAGAGGATGTTGGTGGTTTAGCAGTGGAGCACCAGTTGAGGGAGGAGCATGAGGAGTACCTAGGATCACTGATGAGTATGGAGAGATATGATCCAGAGATACATGAGGATGTCCGTAGGTCACAGGGACCACCCTTAACGAGGGGTGTTGAGACAGTTGAGCACACATGTACACATGGGGATTCCAGAGCCAAGGGAAGTTATGAGGACACTTCTATTTGTGTTTCAGGATTGGTTGACCTTCATGTAGAGGATGAATCCGTAGTACACCTAGGATCCAGGATGTTGCAGGTGTATACAAGAGATCACATGAGTATGCAGGGGCACACAATGATGAGTGGTAGTTCACAGAGACATACAGAGTTGTACAATGGGATTCAGGGGGACGCACTGGATTGAAAGGAGGAGATGTACTTAGTAGAGCATGGATATTCCTCTCCCTTGCAGCAGTATACAGATCTGGGAGATCACCTTCACTGTAGCAGAAGTTCTGTGAGTGATGATGGATGGAGAATGATTGACCTGCAGTTGGTGGAGGTACCTACCGTTGTACCCGATGGTTGGTGTTCAGTGATGAGTACAAGCGATTATTTTCCATGGGTGTTGATCGACGAGCTTTTGGTTAAGTCCTTTGGATTGACCAAAGCATATGATACTTTCCAGTCTTTTATGACAACCTTTCCCAATCCTTTCATCATTGACAACAACACAGGGGAAGCTAGATAGTGGCAGGGGACATGGAGAGTTGGTAGGCCAAGACCACTTGACAGGAGCGTCTTGATTGCATCCATCAAGATAGGGGTGGATCATCAGGGGCAGACAGTTGAGGCCATGGGCGTGATGGGGAGTATCCTAGGCCATGGGACATAGGATATCTCAGAGGTTGCTACATATTCAAACTCTCATTGGGATGAGGGTGGAGTGCTTTCGACAGTTACCAGTAGGGCACACCAGTAGTTAGTGGGGATTGGAAGTGATGAACTTCCAAATTTGACATGGGTTCCAGGAGTCCATTTGGTCAATAATTTGTTTCATCTTATGAGGATCCAGGAGTGGAGGTTCCAGTATGGATACTTTGAGCAGACAGTCATGATCAGAGTAGAACAACATCGACATGATGGTCCCTGTCAGAGACTAGCACGGGACCCTGGGATTACACGACCAAACATGTCATTAAATGATGGAGAAGAGCGGACGTTTGCAGAGGGAAGTCACTTTGAGTTTCCATTGAGTTTCAGTGTTGGGGAGAGCACGTCACTGACTAGTGATTCGTTGAGGTCTTGTAGTACCTCACTATGGCAGCAACATGTTCAGTCGGTGGGGGTCATGTTGAGTTTGGTATGGTTTGGTAGGATAGACCCATTTCGGGTTGAGGCCATGTGGTATTTGCAGGAGACTCATGGTGTTGACATGTTACAAAACTATACTCCACAGGGCATTGTAGTTGACATTCTGATATGGGATCCAGGGATTGGAGTGCTTGGTAGTTCAACATTTGATGGATTTGAGTTTCGAGTAGAGTGGTTACTCAGGGAGTTGACTGAGATTCCTCGTCCATTGATCATTCTACTCATCAGGAGCATGTGGGTGTCATGCGTGGTGAGCACTTGGAGATACCACATCTCGAGGGGAGTCTACCTTGTGTCACATAGGTGGATATGGGACCCCGGTATCATATGTCGTTGGATTCAGTTATTGCTTGAGGATAAGCAATATTCCGACAGGGAGGACTGTAATGTCCCCATTTTGGGACATTATAAATTTACAGAGTGTTATGCCTACTAGAGTAGCCAGATAGGGGTATCATAGAGTTCGGGAGATATTGAGGGGTTTTATTGGGCTCGACTTGCATCGTTCATCATCAGGATCCATTTCGCACAACTTGCTTTTGGCTTCGCTTCATTCCGACGATTTCCATAATTTTGAGTTATTATGGGTCATATCTTAATTAATTTCACTGAGAAGGTCATAATGGGCATATTACTTCTAGAAACCTCTTAGTGTAATAGCTCATCGGAATCGAGAAGAAGAGCACTACAGGATAAGATGATGAGAAGTGACTTTCAGTGGCCGGAGAAGCCATAAAGATGGATAAATCACTTTTTAGAGGTAAAATGATTAATTAATTAATTAATTAAGTGATTTAATCAAGGAATAATAAAATAAAGTAAAAGTCACTTGGAGGGAAAAGGTCAACAATGAATTAGGGTTTCAGCAGTGAATTAGGGTTTTGGAAAGCTATAAGAGAAGAGTCAGCGACCTAAGTCATCATTATGCAGATTATGACTTGTCATTGAGGAGAAGAGGCACATCTCAAGAGAGATAGTTCAGTGTATTCTAGGAGGAAGACACCAGTGGGCTGATTTCGGTGTTGAAAGACACACCCTAGTCACCAGGAAGATCATCCAGGTCTTCCATCATTCTTCATTGATTCCGTAGTGCTCCCATATTCTGGGTATTATCTTTTAGTTGCTTATTTGTATTCCGGCTAAGATCCCTTTGTCTTTTGATCTAGCCGAGTGTTGTTATTTTATTTAGCCATCGTTGCTTATTTGTATTCCGGCTAGGATCCTTTGTCTGTTGATCTAGTCGAGTATTGGCAGTTTATTCAGCCGCATTCGACCATTTTATAATCCACAGAGATATCATAATACAAACTTTGCAGTCCTTTGTCACGTTTATTATTTGTATGATCATTTATATGTTGTAAACCTTTGATCCTACACACACATTAGCAGCGTTTCCTAGACTAGCCAAGTCAGGAACATTACACACATGGATTTGACTCCGCCCTATATCATAGATCACATATATAACATGTCCTTTGAACGTCCATACGATGACTACCAACACAAGGGTGACTTATAGTAAATGACTGAAATCGATCAACAACAATTTTTGCTTCTCTACATAATGCTTTTCTATTGTGTCTTCTAACTTCAAAATCCCCTTTCATTTGGTTACATATTAGTGTCGAGTTGGTAACCGCGATAACATAATTGACACCATTTTTGTTTGTTGCTTGTAGCCCTTCCACAATTGAAATAATATTATGTTGCATTGTTTGTATTCCTCCAATACACAATCCTTTTAATTTGAAGAACTAAATTGTGTGCCTTATTATATCTGACATATTCAATAGTAGCTTGCCTTGGGTTGCTCACATGGAAACCAATCCATGATGACCGTTTTTCATCATTTTTATGATTTTGTTATATAGAATGTTCCATGATAGGTTTTACTTTGGAGGTTGTAGGTTTGGTATTCACTAGAAAATATGATTCATTTTCTATCGCTTGATGAAACATAATAGATATTACAACTCATTTAGTTACCAAGAATCAATTATAAAAACTAGTGTAAATCCATAGCAAAAGGGGACAACTAGAGAGCAATTCAATTGATTGGTACATTGCATTTAGTACCTACTTAAAATTCCAACTCCAAGAGTATAATATTGTGATTTCAATAACCGATTCAACAATTATAGCATAAACATCATACTGCAATGACATAAATTGAAGTTTTAACAAACCAAATCAACAATTTCAACATAACCATCTAACTATAGGACATGTTCTAACAATGACCTAAGCTAGTTCCGACGAGATGTGTACAAACAACCACCCTATAAAGGAGGATCTTCTCGAAGACAACTCATTAGAATCAAATGATGGCGACAAAATAAGCACAACTATTTTGACAATGGGTTACTAAACTTACAAAAGAACGCTTTCCAATGAATGGGTGTTTCCACCAATGAAAACATTTCGAGAAAGGAAGTGTCTTAATACAAGGAAACATTTGGATGGGGAGAAAGATTTGGGAGAAGGGAAAGTTTTCAATTGAGCAAGGGAGATGATCTGATGAGTAGGAAAGGTTCCATGGAAGGGAAAGGATCCAACCAAGGAAGGAAAGGTTTTGAGGAGGGGATGAAAGACTTTGATGTAGGGAAAGGTTATTATGAGGAGGATAAACCTTGACAACGAGAAAGATTCCAATGAGGAGGAAATATGTTGACAAGAAGGATAGACTCCAACGAAAGGGAAAGTATATTGACAATGAAGAAATACATTGATGAAGGGAAAGGTTCCAACAAGGAGGAAATACTTTGATGAAGAGACAAGTTTTGATGAAAAGGAAGGTTCCAACTAGCCTCCCTTAGAAAATGGAGAAATTATTGGCACTACTCTGAGACCATTGACAATTTATCTAAAGAACTTGTTCTCCTATAATGAGACCTAATCAGAAGCAATGAGTTCCTCATCCATCAGGCCTCAACATTTCAATTGAAATGCATCATCATAGACTTCCTTAACAATCTTAACAATGATGTATTTATAATCAATTGCATGTCTAAATAACGTTTTGTTTTTCTTGTGCTTAGTTCATAATCAAAATTTGTAGATATTTTATATTTTTCCAACCCTTTGCATAAGCAAAATTAGGGTTCAAACCTTCTCTCTCTATTAGATATTTTTTCCATGGAAAGACAAGGCTCCTACTATATGAGCTTGTGCAAAAGGGTTCTTTGGGAGAATGCTTACTTGGTGGGATAAACATAAGCACAACTGGGGCACATAATTTGCAAGCAATTGTGATAGTTTTCCATGGCTCCTTGCACTGCATCTTCACCAACAATAGTAGAAAAAAATGCTAGGTCATTTTAGTCCTTAGAAGCTAAGAACTCTTCTATTGGTTGTATCCATTGTTGCAAGTATCGCTACATTGATTTGTAGGTCTCAATTTTGTTTCTCTAGAAGTAACCCAATGGAGGTAGAGACATAATTTATTATTACAAAAGAGAATCATAGTGGTGTGTTCAGAGTTGAACACATAACACAATGCATTTATTTAGAGGCGAGTAGTTTACCAAAGACAATTTCTTACCAACATCGAATTTCTCTAATTAGCTCTTTTATTAATAGTAGATTTTTTTTTTGGATAAAACTGTGTGAGAGGTTTCGAAATGTCCAACGTTTCAAGTGGACACTCCACCCATCATCAGGGACATAAGAAGCTAATATGATTGGAGAAGAGTGTTGAGGCTTGTTTATATAGAAAAAGAATGGTTAGTGAAGACGACAAATAGAAATGGTAAAAATAATAAATTAATAGAGGTAGTCGTTGAGATTAGGTATTAAATGAAGGATTAATAATAGGGGTTTTAAAGGATAATAAGAGAGGCGATGAAATATAGTGGATAGAATGGAGAAATTAAAAAGTTAAAAGAAGTAGTCGTTGAGGTTAGGTATTCAATTAAGGAATAATAATAGGGTTGATAACATAATAGACATGGAAAAATTAATTAATAAATTAGCAAACTAGTAAAATTAATAAATTAGCAAATTAGTAAAATTAATAAATTAGACGTAGTTGTTGAGATTAGGTATTCAATAAATGAATTATTACTCCTTCATTGAATACCTAACCTCAATGGCTACTTCTATTAACTTTTTAATTTCTCCATTCTATCTATTATCTTTCACCACCTCTCTTACTGTCCCTTAAAAACCCTATTATTAATCCTTCATTGAATACTTAATCTCAACGACTAGTTATATTAATTTATTAATTTCACAATTTCTATCCGTTATCTTTATTGACCATTCTTCTTTTATATAAACAAACCTCACCACTCTTCTCCAATCACACTAGCTTCTTATGTCCCTCACGATGGGTGGAGTGTCCACTCGAAATGTTGGACGTTTCAAAACTTCTCACACAGTTTTACCCATAATTTTTTTCTACTATTATGACTAACTGTGGAAACCTACATACTTTGACTCTTTTATTAATTCAAATGTTATTGATAATAGAGGTTTTGGAATTGCTTCCATACAAGGTAAACTAAGAAATGGATCAATAATGGAGGTGAAGAAATTATAACAAAACACATCTAAAGGTCAGAAATTATTTTTTTAGCATAAATGCAGAGTTTAAGAAATCATGAAATACATGATAATTTGCAACAAGCACATACCTAGTAGGGGATGGTAGGCATAAAAGTAATGGGCGAAGCAATGCACCACAATGAGCCTCATAATAGGGACCAACACCATCGAACCAATAGGGTAGTGAGCAATGTTGAACTCCACTAAATCACAGGTAGAGTTACCACAAGCAATGTGTAACCAGGGACATAGGAGAGATAATAGGCTCTCCGTTTTTCAAACGACATTCCTATGTGTGGAGGGCTATACATGGCAACTTGTAAATGTGGCCATTATGGCATTAACCATTGCATGATTATGATGCCACATCTATTTGCTCAAAGTTCGAGGGGACAACTTATGGACTACGACATGGGAGGGGTCTAATGACATCATGTGGAGAGGGTCGTCGAACACCATAAAAGACCAAACCGTTAACCTCGCCTCTTAATGCTTTCTATCTATTATTCGTAAGAATATGTTAATAAATGGATGAACCCAACCCTTTTTTAGTAAAAACATTCCTCAAATTTAATAAACTTTTTTATTATAAATTATAATTTCAGTTAATTAATAAAAACTTTGATCATAAAACTTCCCCTCAAAATTTTTAATATCCATCTTAAAAGGACTCAAATAATATTTAAAAAAAAATAAAAATAAAACCAAAACTTCATCTTATTTACAAACCAAAAAAATAAATAAATTTTCCACTTATTAAATCCCACAACATATATTAAAAGTTCCACTTCAATCTCCAATCATGCTTCAAAATTTTACACCAATGATAATAACACAAGGAACCAAAATGACTTATGTACCTTGTCTTTTCTCATGTCGTGGCGGTATATTCTGATTACGACCTTTTATTTATGTTTCCTTTTTACCTCTTTATTTTCTTTTTCTATATTCCTATCCATATATAGAGATGGAAGCGAGCAGCTTTACCATTGGTTTCATTTTTGTGGGATTGGGCTTTGTCTGCACCTTCATCCCTTTTCATCTCGGAACATATAATTGAAATAAAGCGAGGATGGCAGATACGGAGGGTACTCTGGCAAACTCATCTCACGCCGAAGGCCAAAGCCAGGCAGTGATCGAGACGAAGATGCTGGCAGCCGAGCTCTGCAAGCAATTCTACGGTCTCGGATGGGTTTCAGGCACGGGTGGCAGCATCACCATCAAAGTCCACGATCCTGCTATTCCCAAATCGCAACAGCTTATTGTAATGGCTCCATCAGGTTTGTTAATTAATTAGAATAAGCTCATAACTATTGAGTATTTATAATGGTCCGCTGGTTTGTTTTTAATGGCCCTTTTATCCTTTTATAAACAGGAGTACAGAAGGAAAGAATGAAAGCAGAGGACATGTACGTGTTATCCGCAAATGGTACCGTTCTGTCTGCTCCATCGCCCAAGCCTTTACCTCACAAGCCCCCTAAATGCAGCGATTGTGGTCCTCTCTTTCTTAAGGTATGCTATTATAGCTTCCTCTGTTTTGATTGGGTTCACACCCATAACTCATTTCATCTGCAACAATGTTATAGTATTGTCCCGCACTCTGGTAGCGTACTTCATTGTTTGGTTGTTATCTATATGATATATATCTTGTTATCTTTTTATAGTAACTTATCCCTATCTTTGGATTTCGTTTCACATTAACACTCTCATTGTCGTTTTGTATCGGTTGGTATGTGCAAGTAAAATCAGATAAATGCAAATTTGCAAATAAAAATCAGATATATGCAAATTTGCAAATTAAATTACTGGATTTAGTTGTTGAGGCCTTGAAGTGCTATGCCAAATCCCAACAGCTTAAAGAGGTAGTTAATTTTTTTTAACAACAACCGGTAGATATTATATATTAAGCAAAAGGCTAAAGCATGTTACCCCCCATGCCTAGGGGTAACTAGAGGAGATCATATCTCATGGCCCACAATGGAGACAATGATCCCGACCATGATGATGACGAACATGTCCACAAATGGCAGCCCAACAGCCCCCTTCATTTGTCTCTATAGCTACAGGTCAACCAAGGCTCATCACATCCAAACAACCCAGTGTATGGGAGATGGTAAGCCGATGTCACCATGAGGTATGTTAGTCCTTCTTTCATGCAAAGTGTTGTGCTTAATTTGTTGGGCATGCGGATGAGGATTATTGGTTGAAGTTGGATAATGGATCACTGGTGTATTTGTTGGCTTGTTTTACCTTGGTGGTCAGCTTCCGTGCCCTAGTCCCGTGTTGTCACCGCCCAAGGAAAAGGGGTATTATTGGGGGGCTCTTACAAGGGTAATGTTATGTTCCCCACCATACTAACACTTTCTATCCTGGAGCCTCTCATAGTGTACCAAACTTTGGTGATGGGTCATGGTTCATTCTCTCATGAGAAGAAGGGGTTGAAGGCCCAAAAGTTGATGCAACTGCTATATATGTATATGCTATAAATGATAAAGGGCACCATAAAAGCCACAGGCTAGCTTGAGCTCTACCCCCTCTAATGGTAATCACTCCTGTCCTAATGCAAATGAATGCACAATTATAAAGAACCATAGCCTAGAGGGAAAATGAAGGATTAAAGCTTGAAACCTGTAAAGGGGACTTGCAAATAATAACTGGGTATCAAAAGACAATTAAGGGGTTCAAAATGCAAAAAGTACCGAGGAAAGGGTATCTCAAGCAATAAGCGCTCCTCTACAAAAGTGCTCATAGAAATGGATTTAATGACAGCATAAGCCATGCAGTAAGCCCTAATCCATATCACTTTCACACTTACTCTTGAAGGGTTTCTTTCTTTCACTACTTCCCTCGGAGCCTATCCCTCTACCTAGGTCTTTTATTTCCTGTCTTGGTTGGCACACCTAATAGGGTTGGATAAAGGTCCTCCCATATTCAAACTTGCCAACTCACATGAGGTTCTGGGCCAGTGTGATGCTTGAAGGACAATTGTTACTGAGGTGAATTGTTTACATGGCTTATATCTTAAGTGACAACTTACTTTGCATGATTTAAGGACTAACATCTCTTATGAACATTGGTTTACCTTGTCTTATATTTTGCTTTGTTTTGGATGGCCTTGACATGGTTTTTGAGGGATGTCCTAGGTTTTCACCTAGGACGTTGTGCCCTTATTGTAGGACTTTGGTATGTGTGATGCAGAGTAGTGAGTCATCCAGTGACTCACCACCTTCCGACATGAGCTCTCACATCCTTAGAACTTTGGACGATGGATAGATGGGCTTGGTTTGAGCAGATTTGGTCATGATGGCACACATATGGGCTGAAAGCCCACAAGCTGGGCAGAGTACCCCAGGGTTTATTATTCACTGGATCAGGGATGTTGTAGCAACAGACAACCAAACACCATGCAGAGACGAGATGCAACTCCCTCCAGCTTGGACGCAATGCCCTAGACCCTTGACATCACCCTCCATTTGATCATGATGTCACCTTCTAGAGTTTGATGGCATTCGGGTTTGATGGACACTTGGGGTACCGGTGATGATTTGGCATCACCATGCATGAGGAGACACATCATTGCCATTACTCTACCCTAGGATGCTGCCACATGGCCTTTGAAGGGCTTCTCCTCGCCTAGGAAGGCTTGACGTCACCACATGTGTGGCATTAATGATTTAATTTTTGCATTTTAGCATTTGTAAAGGTTAAATGAGGGGTTGGCCCCACTTCTATTTTAATTTTGACATATTATGTGGACAAAGCGCTATGCCTAGGCTCATATATAACCGCTAGCGCTCATTTTCATTTGGATCATCACAATTCCTCACACTTTGTGGGGTAACACCTCTAAATTTTTGCTATTTCAGCCTTTCTTGGTCTTTTCTCTTATGCACTATGCTTGAAGGAGGGTCTTTTGTGGATGGTTTGCTCATTTGGATGGATAATTTCTGCAATTAGGGTTTTATGCTCTTGATTATTGGATGAAGTAAGTAATTTTCTGCAATTCTATTGTCTCTTGTTGATGTTAATGGATAAATTGCTATCTTGTTGCAAATATCATTGTTTGGTTGAAACCCTAAGAGGAAGACATAAGTGCTTCTCTTCCTCACAAAGTTTTATTTGTCCAAGTTTGTGAAATGTCCTTGCTAGGGTTAAAAGCCTAAGGTCCAAAAGTGCTTTCACTTTATGGTTTTAACCCTAGACATTTGATCCTTGACCTAAGTGAACCTATAGGAAGGGAAAAACGACACCTAGGGCCCAAACATGTTTGCACCCTAGGTACCTTCTTTCTCAAAGTCTAAAGCCTAAGGCCCAAACGTGCTTGCACCTTAGGGTTTAGACTCTACATCTTTTATTTCACCTAGATCAATCTTCAAGTTTAATACATTTGAGACTCCATAGGCCCTAAAAGGACAACGACACTGATCTAAGAGTGTTATTGTGGCTATAGTAGTTGTTAAAATCACTTTTCTCAATCTCTCAAACATCCTACTAACTTTACTAACCCTAACTTTGGCAAACTTTGAGTATTTCTTGCTACTGTTATAAAAGTTTGCTACAACCATTGCAAATTACATTAGATTTCTGCATACACCTATCTAAAAGTGGCTTAACTTGTTCATAAACTACCTCTAGCAATCATATAATAATCTATTGGTTTAATGCTTACTTTTCATGATCAATTGTTATGTTTTTGAGCATTATTTCTTGCTGCTATTGCAAATCTTTTATTGTTGTCATATAATTGTTTACTGCTATAATTTGCAACAACCATAGCAATTTTACTTGTTTAGCGTCTAAGGAGGTCATTATTGCATGCTTTAGCTTGGTAATTGTCAATATATGCTGCAAATTGTTCATTGTTCTGGACAAGTACAACAATTACCTTGCGACTTCTCTTTTCCTTCCTAGATATAGACCTAACTGACAGGTGATCAAGATAAGAGGCGGTAGGCTTGGATATTTCTTGCTATTCGATCCCTTGAGGTCACCAGGGAAGTCTCCGTTGTGGTGGACCTCTTCTGTCACTAAAACAAGGAATGATTCTATTGAGGTGACAGTGGTAATTTCTTCTATAGTTACACAAGATTTGGGGATTTGTGGAGGGCTTTGCACAAGTACAAATTCTGTGATAAGAAAGCAAATGCTCGTAGCAAAGTTACATTGAAATTAGCTCCTTAATAGAAGACTAATGTCCAAAAAGGAACATAGATTCAACATATAGATGTACATTATCAACAATTTTAAATACAAAGTTTAAATTTTGAACCTCTATTGTGACCTATGACGAGATTAGAATATTTCGGAAGGAAGCAAAGAAGTAAAGGAAACCCTAGACGAGATGTCGGCTGCAAAAATATAATTAATGTGAATTAATTAGTACCCAGAAGGAGAAGTCGGCCCCAGTAAGTCTGCCAGACCACTATAAATACAGGGCGCTAGTTCTCATTATACACACTTCTCAGAATTGCAGAGAGCAGTTTCTGCGCACTGCAGTTGGCAGTTTTGTGCGCAAGTTTTTGGGGAAGGTGTTGCGCCAGTTTCTGGGTGGGACTATCTAATCAGCTTGGTTTCTATTCTTGCTTGGTACATTAGCCTTGCTTGGCTATTGATTGCTACAAGTATTCTTCTCTATCAAGGTCAAGGTGCTCAGAGGGTGGCTTCGGCCTATGGTTGGGTGACAAGGGTATTGTCAATGGTAAAACGAGCACAATCTTTCATATTCTAACAGGTTATGGGCCCACACCTCCCTCATTCAGTCTAAACGCTGGAAGGAAACATAGTCGCTAGGGTATTGCGCTCGTTGAGGAACTACCGCTAGGGTTACTAGTAGGAGCAGCTTCCAAAGACACTGCCGCTAGGGTTACTAGTAGAAGCAGTTGCAGAAACCCTAACCTCAGATCCGACACCTTGCGATGGAGCATCTCGCTCAAAAAGAAGATATTCAGATGCGCCCTAACTCAGCGCACCTTTTGGCTCTCTCAGAAGACAGAAATGATGAAGTTGAAGTTTTGGATCAAGGCATGACCAGTTACCAGCCAACCGAAGACATGTGTGAAACAATCAATCTTTTACACTACTCAACACTTATCGGAACGATTGAAGACGACATGTGGATAATCGATAGCGGAGCTTCTAGGCACATGACGGGATATCAAGCCAGACTCTCAAATCTAAATGAGAAGAAGACCTCGTACAAGGTAGAGCTTGGAGACAAAACCACTTACCCCGTGGAAGGATTTGGACAAGCCGCCATCAAAATGAAAACAGGTAATTATGTTCACTTAAGCAATGTTTTATATGTGCCTAGTTTAGAAAAGAATCTTGTATCAATATCTTGCCTAGAAGACAAGGGAAACATAATAGCTTTCGTGGATGGAAAAGTGTTATCATGGCATAAAGACTCCAGCATAGAGAATGCTAGGGTTATCGGAAGTCGTGAAGGAAATTTGTACAGACTACTAGAACAAAATGAAGAAGCTCTTGTACATGACGAAGTCAACCCTATTGAACTTTGGCACAAAAGGTACGCTCATATTAATTATCAAGCATTACTCTTTCTCAAAAGAATGGTTGAAGGAATACGAGAGTTGCAGTCTACACACGAAGGAATCTGCAAAGGATGTGCCCTTGGGAAGAATATCAAGTAACCATTCCCAAGCAACAATAACAGATCTAAGGAGATTCTAGATCTAATACACTCAGATGTTTGTGGTCTGATGCCAGTAAAATCTCTAGGAGGATCTTCTCACTACGTAATCTTCATAGATGACTATTCAAGAAAGACTTGGCTATACCTACTGAAGACAAAAGACGAAGTATTCAACAAGTTTCAAGAATTCAAAGCAGAGATAGAAAACCTCATGAACAAGAAGATCAAGAGATTAAGAACAGATAATGGACGAGAATACACCTCGAAGGAATTCGTTGCATTCTGCAAATCGACAGGGATTAGGAGGGAGCTGACTGTTCCTCATAATCCTCAACAAAATGGTGTAGCAAAAAGAAAGAACAGATCTATTGAAGAAACTGTAAAAGCCTTACTAAATGATCAAGGTCTATCCATGTTCTTATGGGGAGAAGCAACAATGACAACAATATATGTGCAGAACAGAAGTCCTCATCGTATATTGAAGGACATGACACTAGAAGAAGCCTTCTTAGGTAAGAAACCTAATATGGAAAACCTAAGAATATTTGGATGTCCTGTTTACTCTCACATTCCCAAGGACAAAAGGAATAAACTAGAACCCTCAGGAAAGAAAGGGATATTCGTGGGATATAGTGATTCATCCAAGGCTTACAAAATATATATTCCAGAACAACACAAGATCAAGGTCAGCAGAGACGTAACGTTCAATGAAAGGATGGCCTTCAGGAAATCCATCAAAGAGAGTATAGAAGAAGAAGAGATTGAAGAACTTGACGAAGAAAGCACAGAAAACATAAATGATGAAAAGGAACTACCTGATCATCCTACGGAGCCATGTGAAAACATTGATTCAGATATCGTACCTAAGACCAAGAAAAGACCAGCTTGGCTTGAAGCCACCTTACAAGACGCAGAAAGACTCAAAGTTCCAGAAGGAACATTCAAAAAGAGTAAAAGACCTAAAAGATTCTCAAGTTATGCAGTATACATGACAAAGCTTCTAGATGAAGAACCTACCACATTTGAAGAAGCAGTTCAAAAGGAACAATGGAAAGAAGCTATGATGGAAGAACATCAATCCATTATGAAAAATGAGGTATGGGAAATTGTACCAAGACCTAAAGAAAAATCGGTGGTAACTTCAAAATGGGTGTACAAGATCAAACATGCAGCAGACAGAAGCATGGATAAATACAAGGCAAGATTCGTAGCTAGAGGGTTCTCCCAGAAGGAGGGAGAAGATTATGACGAAACATTTGCTCCGGTGGCTAGATATACTTCCATCAGAACTATCATATCTCTTGCTGCTTCCATGGGATGGAACTTACATCAGATGGATGTAAAGACAGCTTGCCTCAATGGAGCTATTGAAGAAGAAGTATATATTGAACAACCTCAAGGGTTTGAGGTACATTCCAGAGACACTCACGTTTGTAGATTGAAGAAAGCTCTATATGGACTCAAGCAAGCTCCAAGGGCTTGATATGCCAGAATGGACAACTATCTAACGAGACTTGGTTTCCCCAAGAGTCATGCAGATCCAAACCTTTACTATAAAGTCGTAGACAATGCACCTGTAATCCTACTACTATATGTTGACGATCTATTCATAATAGGTGAAGAGTCTCTCATTATCCAGTGCAAGAAGGAATTAACTTCTGAATTTGATATGAAAGATCTAGGTCTCATGCATTATTACTTGGAACTAGAGGTATGGCAGAAGCGTGGTGAAGTATTCCTTGGACAAAGAAAGTACGCAATAAATATCCTTCAGAAATTTGGAATGATAGATTGTAAGTCCATGGACACTCCTATGAATGCGGATATAAGGAAAGTGAAAATTCTAGATTCTGATCCAGTAGATCCATCTCTATATCGACAACTAATTGGGTCGTTGATGTATTTGATAAATACTCGACCAAACATTTGCTTTGCTGTGAATACACTAAGCCAGTTCCAAGTGGAACCAAGACATGAGCATTGGATAGCTGCAAAGCATGTATTAAGATATATTCGTGGAACAATAAACTATGGTTTGAGATATACTGCATCCAGCAATATACAGCTTCATGGATTCACAGACTCAGATTGGGTAGGAAGTGCAGAAGACAGAAAGAGCACTTCAGGTTTGTGTTTCAGCTTGGGCTCCGCTATGATATCTTGGGGCAGCAGGAAACAGAAGTCTGTCGCACTCAACACATCAGAAGCAGAGTATATGGTAGCATGTGAAGCATGCACTAAAGCAACATGGTTAAGGAAGTTAATCTCCGATTTATTTGATCAGATTCCAGAATCGACCATAATATATTGTGATAATCAGAGTTGTATAAGATTATCAGGATTCAGAACAACCTGTGTTTCATGAAAGGTTGAAACACATTGAGATCAAATACTACTTTATTCGAGATAAAGTCCAAGAAGGAGAGGTAAAGCTCGAGTATATCCCCACTGACGAGCAGACAACAAACATTCTGACAAAACCTCTATCCAGAATAAAGTTTGCATATTTCCGAGAGAAGATGGGGATCGTGGAAATAACTCCCTTAGCTGAAAGGGAAGAATCTCCAGGTTAGGAGGGAGCACTAAAATATTATTGAAACATTTATCTTTGTGATTGAAAAATAGTCCAGATTGGACAGATTCTTTCCTGTTCGGAAAGTGGATTGAGATTTCTGACGGACAACAATTTCCCATTGTGGTTAACATGGGAAATGGTCCAGATTGCTGATGTATCATAGACAATGACTTCCCATTGTGGTTAACATGGGGAGTGGTCTAGGGTAGTCTCTCTTCTTGAGGGTTACTCAAGAAGACTGGCCCGCCTCGCCGGACAACGATTTCTCATTGTGGTTAACGTGAGGAATGGTCCATTTTGGAGGTTGATGCAGGACAGTCTTTTCCTCTTGTGGTTAACAGAGGAAATGGTCCGGACAGTCATTCCTTAGCGTTTATACATTCTCTCTAGGGTGCACTTTGATTAGTGTAGGAGGAATGGCCCAGGGTGGGGAATGGTCCAGGCTCAGCAACCAGGGACATGCATTCCTTAGGGTTTATACATTCTCTCCAGGGTGCACTTTGATTAGTATAGGAAGAATGGCTCAGGGTGGGGAATGGTCCAGGTTCAGAAGACAGGACAGTTATTCTTCCTTGTTTGAGAAGAATAGTCCAGATATCTCATTGTTCTACTCTGAGGGCAAATATTCTTTCATATCTCACAGACGTGAGTGAATGATTGGCCCGGATGATTCAGTTTATTTTAACAATATTTTTCTGTGCAGGTTGGCATCAGATGATTGTTATGGAGACTTCTTGTCTCCAGACAGTAGAGATATACTACTGTGGTGGATTTGTTCCACTGTTTGTGACTATGTGTCACGATTTGAGTAGTTGTGTACTACCATGGATAAACACAATTGTGTTCTATCAATTGATATTGTACCAGTTGTCATAGGAGATTATCCAGTTGGATAATAATGATGGTGCTCGTGATACTACCAGTTGAATGGTCTGTTTGTGCTCAAGACCATACCTCCCTAGCTAGGAGGGAGTGTTGATATTATGGTAGCTTCGGGAGGTATGAAACTCTATTGTGACCTATGACGAGATTAGAATATTTCGGAAGGAAGCAAAGAAGTAAAGGAAACCCTAGACAAGATGTCGGCTTTAGAAATATAATTAATGTGAATTAATTAGTACCCAGAAGGAGAAGTCGGCCCCAGTAAGTCTGCCAGACCACTATAAATACAGGGCGCCAGTTCTCATTATACACACTTCTCATAATTGCAGAGAGCAGTTTCTGCGCACTGCAGTTGGCAGTTTTGTGCGCAAGTTTCTGGGGAAGCTGTTGCGCTAGTTTCTGGGTGGGACTATCTAATCAGCTTGGTTTCTATTCTTGCTTGGTACATTAGCCTTGATTGGCTATTGATTGCTACCAATATTCTTCTCTATCAAGGTCAAGGTGCTCAGAGGGTGGCTTCAGCCTATGGTTGGGTGACAAGGGTATTGTCAATGGTAAAACAAGCACAATCTTTCATATTCTAACAATAATGTGTTGGAACACCATCTCCCAATGAGCCTTGTTAATTGAGTGTGATGAGCCATGCTGGTGAGGAAGAGGCATTTGAGGGGTTGCTGGGCTACTCCCTGTGGATATGTTGATCATCATCATTGTCGGGATCATTGTCTTCATTGCAGGCCATGAGACATGATCTTCTCTAGTTACCCGTAGGTGAGAGGGGGTAACATCTGGTTCCAACATGGGGACATGTGCTCACCATAGAGCGCATGAGAACCTCAACATCTCTCGTAGTCCAAGACTTGCAACCTGCATCACTATAAACATCCTATTGCATTCTAACATGCATACATTAGTACTACAGGGTAGATGGATGTTATCCACCCTGGTTTATGAAAATACAAAACCACGCGAGAAATAATTTTTTTTTTCATTTTCATAAATATATCATTTTTTCTTTTTTATAATATAAACGAAAGTTAACATGAATGCATGATAAAACATTGAACAATATCAATAAAAAGAAAGCAATGTAATAAAGCAAGCACACAATATGACATATCTAGACTACCTACCCTACTCTAAACTATTCTAAAGGTGAGAAGTCAAATCTCCTCTCCATGATGGGGCTTGAGGAGGGATGTGTTATTGCGCAGTTTGTAGTTTAGGTTTTAAGGCTATAGGATAAGGATCAAACTGGCGTAACAGGGACCTACCCCACCCAATGTCACCACAATGGGGAGGTCCTTTCTATTTAGGGTGGCTAAACCCAAGGGAGACGTCCCTGGCAATCTGGGGTTTTGAAAGGAAAAGGCTCAAAGGATTAAGGCTAGTTTCCACTTCACAGATTACCGCCCAGAAGATAGTCAAATGAAGAATAACCACAAGGGAAGGCACCTGCTTGCGAGACAAGACAACAATGAAACTAATACATTCAATAATGGTTAGTACTTCATAGATCAATGACTATCAGAGTTTTTAATGTATATGAGCATATATAGCAGTAAATATTGACAAAGTCAATGTTTGCAATAATGACAATGGTATATAATGTTACTTTGTCAATAAACACCGGAATAATATAGCATCTAATGAAAATTAAATCAATGTTTTAAATATCATTTATTGCTCATACACAATAGATTGTTGCGTCAATATCCTAAAGATGACGTCAACTTTTATTAGGGTTAGTATGATAGGCAATGTAATAGACAAAGAAGGTCAGCGTTTTGCTAGTTAACCAATGAAAATTACCAATACATCAATGCCTATCACAGGATGACCAAGCCAACAGTATTTTCTATCAACAGTAGTTCAAATTAGGCATGACGTCATCATTTGTTGCAGGGTTAGAGGGCTGGCTGCGTCAAGTATGACGTCAGCCCTGGTTAGTGCGCTAGGTTTAGTTAGGGTTTCGAAGTTTGAAAGTTTGAAAGATGAACAAGCTCAACGTTGGAGAGAATACCAGTGCCTTAGGGTAATATTGAGTCAAAAGTAAGGGCAAGATCTCAGGAGGATCAAAATTTAAAGACTAGAAGGTTAGGTTCTATGGTGCTGCAATGGCAGGGCCCTAGAATCAAAACCCTAAGGGAAGGAGGCTCATTCCAGTGTTGCTTAAGCAAGGCCTCATGCTCCTTCCTCTTTCTTTAAATATTCTTGGCAAAACGGCTAGCTTTAAAGTACAAGTCTAAGGGAGAAAAGTGTTGCGGGAGCAAGGCTCTTCAAACCCTAGAAGGTTAAAACCCTAGGTATAGAATTAACTAGGCCTAGGACGTCTCCTCTATTCAACCTATACTTAAATGCTAACTCAGAAAAAGAGAGATAAGTGTAGCAACGACTAGGCT
>CBVK0100211857.1:0-10869 GCA_900067695.1 Picea abies | reverse complement strand
ATAATAGCAAATGTAAGAGATTAAACCTACAACCATTCATTTAAGAAGTTTTGCATGAAAAATTCACTTACAAATCATGAAGAATGCTCATCAAACCCTAGTTGTAAACCTTCCAATGAGAGAAACACCATAAAATGCCAAGAAGAATCCTCCAACAAGAGTTGCGCCTCACTTCCAAGAGCAAAATACCAAGACAAAAGACTAAAATTAGATCTCTCACAAGAGAGTGAGTTATGTTATGTCCAAATGAGGAGAAAACGTCCTTTATTTATACCAATCCATGACCTTTAAATTAAATTTTAGGTTATTAAAACAGCCGACAAGGCTGACTTTAAAATTTACACTGTTTTTACATTAATTGCCAGAAAAATGTCATAAAATGAGCTAAAAGAGGGATGTCAAGCCCTTTTGAGGGAGATGTTGGCCCTTTCTGGGCAAGCACAACATCCAGAAAACCAAACGTTGGCCCTTCTAGGGCTCCTCCAAGCTGCCACACGTGCCAAATGACCTCAACACCCTGCCACACGCTCCAGACAACATCCAACTCTCTCAGGTGACGTCCTGTCCATCAAAAGCAAACTTCCCATCTGCAGTGGGTGATCCCCCTAGGCAAGGCTCTGCCAAAGTGTCCTGGGTGGAACGTCCTTCTTTCTTCTCATGCAGTGGCTCATCATAACGTTGTCCTGTCTCTGCCATCCCAACAACCATCTGATGGGCTCTTCAACCCCATGGAGGTCCGAGCTAATCATATCCCCATGTGTACCGGTCTACTAGTACCTGTCCGTCGGGTATGGTCCTGCACATAAAAAACTACGCCCTCCATGGGCTCATCAGTCCTCGGGATCATAGCAATGTCAATCATGTTTCATCATTAAATTTATCAAATACATGCATAAAATCCCTAGCATATCATCTAATAGCTCAAAGACATTACACTGATCTACTATACAAAGTTGAAGAAATAGACAGGACAACCTATTGGGCTGATATCCACAAGAAGAGGAAAGTTTCCACAGAAGATCATTCAAGCCATGTTCATGAAATGATATGGTCCAGGGATGTCTAGTTATAGTAAGACCAGGGGTAGGTGTTGTCCGTGGGTGCCTTTGTAGGAGGTGAGCTGTACTCGTCATGGATGCACTTTTTCCAAGCCCCTTTATTGCCTTTATTCTTTATTTATTGCTTTTCTTTCTTTTTACTTCAAGGTCTGACCAGAGGACACTGCCTTGGCGTGGTGACCAGAGCTGACAGTGTTACCCACCGGTATTTTCGCAGAAATGATAAGGCTGGCTCGTGATGAGACCCCCTTTCCCTTGGCCATGCAACCAAAGGTCATTTCCCTGGCGTGGTGACCAGATAATGACAATGTCATACTGCTAGATACCTATGAACATAATGGGTCGGCTCGTGATGAGACCTCCCATCCTCTTGGTTAGGTCTTGTTTTTGTTATTTTTCTTAGGGTCCCTTTTGTTTCTTATCGAGAGGCCTTTTATTGCCTTCTCGGGGATCCCTAGGTGAAGCATCTCTAGGTTTCATTTCCTATGGCTTTTATCTTTTACCAGCTGCTTTTACCCCCTGGGCCTTNTTTTATCTTTTACCAGCTGCTTTTACCCCCTGGGCCTTTAGCCCCTTCTTACCACAGGACAAAGTGTAACCCTCAAAAGGTCATCCTAATGGCCGGACTAGGGGAATGGGATGGATGTATGGGAGATAAGATGTAAAATGATAGAATGGTGGGAGCGGACGATGGCTCTGCAAATCCCCCCTGGTGGCTGCAAATCCCCCCTGGTGGCTAACCAAAACCCATGAATACAAGCTTGCTAGGTCACCCCGTTAATCCCCCAAACAATGGTCAAGTGGATTAGTGTAAGATCCAAGCAGTTATCAGAAATGTAAAGAACCTGATGCATATATAAGAAGGTTATAATGATCAAACATGACACATACCATGATACCTTGGACCAATTACCTCATGGAGCAAGAGTCTTCTCTGATGCGAGTCCAAGCCGATGGTGATGGAAGCTGTTGCTGCTAACAGGACAAGTCTGGCGAAGAAGAAGAAGGATGGGCCCTCCAGGGCCATGCTTAGGTCAATCCTGCTCTCGGTACTCCATGTCTAGGACCTGCGGGCCTCGAGACATGATCTCCTAGTTATCCCGAGAGATCGGGGATAACAAGATGCACTAATGGGTAGTGGTAGTTTCCTTCCTCCCAGGGTAGATAAGTAAAAGGAGTCATTGACAAACTTCTTCTCAATCTTATAAGGGCCTTGCCATAGACAATCAAAATCCTTATGCATATTTGGTTTTCCCTTCCTTTTGTCCCACATGAGTACCAACTTTTCTAGTTGAAAATCTTCTTCTCTTGCTTTGGATTCAATCACTTCTTTCCCTTCTTGAGTATCTCTTCCTTGTTCTAAAGTAGGAGAATGGGACCTTATTAAAGCAATGTTCCTTTGATCATCTTCATTCAACTTTGTTTCACCGCCCCTTTTCAAAATTGTAATGGAGCCCAAATCCTTGTTTTCGTATTTACTAAGTTGTCTTTGGCAATCCTCCCTTCTAGGCCATATTATATATGTGATATCTTCTTCTTGAGCAAAAGGGAGATCATCTCGAGAAAGGTCAAAATCAAGAGGGGGGTCTATGGGTTCCTTAGAATGGTCTTCCTTCGAGGGTGTGTCAAATTCAAAATCACTTCCAGGATCTTCCACATGGTTCCTCTTCTTTGATTGATTGTATAAGATAACACGGGCTTCATTTCCAATTGGAATGGTGGCATAAGAGAGGTCCATCTATAAAGTACCACCCAGAGCTGGAACCCACTTCCTGGATAAAAGAATCCCCCATGTATCAGGCACATCAAAGACCAAAACATCCATCATAATAACGATCTTAGGATACCTAGTGAGGCGGACTTCAAGGTCTTCTATCAAACCACACACCCCAATAGCTTTGGAATCAATCCCACAAACATTTCCATAAGGTCTTATGATTTCCAAGCCTAACTGTTTCATGACCTTCAAGGTTATGACATTTGCGACGCTTTGGAATCAAGCATACAATTGTGAAGCCACACATCATTTAGCACTAGAGAGATGAAGAAAGGTGGATATTCTTCGTTAGTTCATCTAAAATGGTTGGCTTGTAAAAGTATAGGAGGATCCCTAGGTTCCCCATGTACCCTTAGGAACCTTTCTACCTGTTCGTCATGGAAGGGATCTTGATTATCTCAATGAGAGGAATGGGTATGTTAACCTTTGCTAATATGCCAACCATGTCAATGTTTAAGTCTATTTCATCACTCCTAGGCAATGCTGGTTGAGGTAGAATGTTATCGTTTGATGGTAGTCTTGGCCAGGAAATCTAGGATCACTAGGAGGGGCTTGGGGCACATTCTTTTGTCTAGCATAAACTTGTAACTCTTTTTTCCTAAGCCTCTCCCTTGACTCTTCATCCATTTGGCTCAATATTTTCATCCTATCCCTCCTAGCGGCTTCCTTTTTGCCTTGCGCAAGCTGTTCTTTGGTCATATTGAAATATTCCTTAGAAGATATGATAAAAATCAGATCCAATGTATCAAGGAAGTTCATGTAATTGAGCCTTTATTACTATCATCACCAGAACTATTTCTTGGACATTCATGCTCCCAATGAGCATCGCCACAAGGCAAACACCAAGGGGCCTCTTCCAGACTTATGGCATTTGTAGGTGCTAAGGTATTAGGTACCCTTTGCTCATTTGGAGGCCTAGGCCTCCATGTTCGGTTTTGTCTTTGTGGTTGACCCTTGTATGGAGGTCTCATAATCTATTGTTAAATCCTTTCCATGTTAGTAACTTTGTTCATCAATAAGGTTTCAATTTTCTGAGACCATGAAGCATTTATGTCTTGGGTTGGTTCAACACTATGCATTGTTCTTGGCTTGGTCTCAACCTTGGCTCCAGGGACATGAAAAGGCTCAACTTCAGAGGACAAAAGATTTACTTCAATCTTAGCGGCTTGCTCTTGGGCCTCTCCAAGGTTCCGTGGAGACTTGTCTTTGAGCATGAATCCAATTGCCCTATGTAAGCATTGCTATAAAGAAAAAGGATAGCATCATATTTGGGGCTAATATTGTCGGGTATTTGTTGAAGCAATCTTTCAAATCTAGTATCAAATTCTTTAACAGTTTCATTCTCTTTCTTTTTCATTTCATTGAGTTGCAACATCATGTTAAGATCACCTTTAGTGCCCCATCTTTTTATGAAGACTTTGTGGAAAGCATCCCAAGTCTTGATGCTTTTATTGGGGAGACTATTATACCATCTCCTAGCGTCTTCTACAAAGGTAGCAGAAAAGAACCTTATGACTATATCTTCATCACCATCATTAAGGGGATGAGTTTGAAAACAAGCCTAAAAATTATCTAAATGTTCTTCAGCAGAAGTGACATCATTACTAGAGAACTTAGGCAACCACTTTTCCAACTTTTGAGGCATGTTACGAGGGTATCCTGGGATTGCAGACATATCTGAGGGCTTGAAAACATTGGCAACCCATGGCTTTTGAGCCATTGGAGATAAAGGAAGTCTTCCACCCAATAAGGATTTGACTACTGGAGAATTGTGAGGAAGCTTTCTTCTATAAGCCTTGCTGGGATTGGCAAACCTCCTATTAGGCCCTTGGTTAGTGCTTTCAACACTTTATCTTAGTGGAGTTGCCAGATGATCTCTTCAGGCAAGGATCATCAAGAAGTAAACAAAGGGATTCTTCTCTTAGTGGAGTCGCCAGGGAAGCTTTGAGGAATAAGGCTTTGGGGTAAGATTACCAAAATAATGTCGTAGGAAGAATGACTCAATTCTCCTTGGAAACAACGCCAAAAAATGTTATCACAGGATTTGTACTTGTGCAAAGCCTCTCACAAGTGGTAATCAAGTGTAACACACTAGGAATGCCTACCACTGTCACATTAGTAAACACTCCCCTCGTTTTAGTGATGGAAGGAGATCCAACACAAGGGAGGCTTCCCTTGTGACCTCAAGGGATCCTACAACAAGTTGAAGACAAGTCTATGGCCCCCTCTCTTGGTCACTTGTGATGATATGTTAGTTTCAAGGGAAAGGTTGAAAACGAGACAAAACAATTAATTGACTGAAGATGTGAGAGATATTTCAGCAATTATCAAGTCTATACATGTAAGCAATGATCCCATACACTGATATTAGCAAATGAGGGCTGCTGCAATAAAATTAGCAATAGATAACAGAGCTGTACCAGCAATAAATGTGTTGTAACAGCAGCAAGAAATCAGCCCTCAAAATTAGCAAATTAAATCTTAAAATGTAGCCCTTGTTGACTAGAACAAGATCCAATAGCTAGACAATGATTCCAAACAACTTTGATCGCAATATTAAGTAAGTTAGCAGCAATTTAACCAAGCCCTAATGGCTTCATCACCTTTTATGACAGCAGCAAATTATTGAGTTAAATTGCAAATCGTTGGGTTAGATTAGGCACAAGAAGGTAGTTGAGGATTCACCCAATAAGTTAGTTTGAGGGAGAGAAAGTTTGTTTGAGTTTGCAAACACTTGTAGACAAGAGACTAGTGCCGTTTTCCTTCTTAGGGCAAATGGAGTCAATGCAATACATTCAAAGGAGGCTAAGTACAAGAGAAAAGGTGAAGGTTTAAACCCTAAGATTATCCCCTCATAAACCTAGGTCAAACCTCAAAGGAAGAGTCACTAAAATTTATCCTCTCATAAACCCTAGGACTTGATCTCAAAGGCAAAGCTAAGCGGATGTCCCCTCACAATCCTTAGCCTTATCTTTATATGCTTCAACAAAATCAAGGTGAAAACAACAAGGGAAGGGGATAACCTCTCTTAATCCTTCCTTAGGGTTTCAAAATTATTCAAGGAGAACAATACCATGAAATAACACTTAAACCATGAAAAGCAATACCATAATATACCATGAAATAACACTTAAACCATGAAAAAGCACTTACTAGTCAAGTCACTATCATGAAGAAACCCTATTTTGCATAAAGAATTCACCATAACAAGAGAAATCATCCATCAAAGTCAGTCCAAAAGTGTGCATAAGACATCCATAGTGAAAAAGAAGAGATAGAGAGCAAGTAGTAGTGATGAATCACAAGTGTGAGTTATGATTTGGACTTGAGGTAGTTCTAGCCTATATATATATATATATGAGGCTAACCTAACACTATATCCCCTCAAATCCCTACAAAAGACAAGTAATCCATGATACAAGTGAGATAGGTCAAGGCCGACCCCTCGAGTAATCTCAAACAATGAATAATCATGCTTATACACCATAATAATGTCCTCCTAGGTCACACGTGTGGTGACGTCATGCTCCAAGAGGGTGTGTGAGGCCTCCAAAGGCCACGTCTCATCATCAAGTGGTGCAAACAAGGTGGAGGGCGTGTCTCCTCATCAAGAGTCATGCCATATCATCAAGCCATCAAATGGTGCCCCAATGTCAAGCAAGACCCCTCATCATCAAGCAAACCCTATTGCATGACGTCATCATCAAGGAATCCAACGTCAAGGGTGAGAAGGCCAACATCCAAGTTGGAATGAACATGCATCACCTCTTTGAATAGTGTCTAAACATAACCAAGTGAAACGTCCTCCATCAAATGCTGAATAAGGTGTGGGCTTCCTGCTCATCTGCTTTCCATCATGACCATATCTGTCAAATAAGAGCTCATTTTTCCATCGTCCAGGGACTAGGAGGTGTGAGAGGATGTATCTGAAGGAGGTCAATCACCAAGTGACCAAATGCTCTGCATCACATGTGTTGTATCCTGTATAAAGTACACAACATCCCGGGTGAAAGCACAAAGATGTCCTCCAAAGACTATGTCAGGTGTACCCAAGTCAGTCAAAACCATGGAATCAAGTAAAAACAACAATCACAAGGGGCAATAGTCCTTAGAATCATGCAAAGTAAGCCATCTATTAATACAAAAGCCAAAGTGAACAACTCTCATTGGGTATCCCCTTCAAACTTCACACAAGACCAAGACTTTATGCAATTTGGCAAGTTTAGGTATGGGAGAACCATCAAAAGAACATATTAGGTGTGCTAGTACCCAAGTAGAGAGATATTTCCCGGGAGAACCCATCAGAGATATGTAATGAATGTGAGGTGGGCATGGGGTCATTAATATGCAAGACAATGTATGGGCTCACCTCCATAAGTGCCTTTGTAGAGGGTGTGCTTGGCGATTGAGTTACCCTTTCCTCAATGCTTTTTGCATTCCAAACCCCTTATTTACCTTTTTCTTTATTTTTATTTGATTTGCAAGCCCCCTTAAAAAGGTTTCAAGCATAACACTTCCTTTGCTTTCATTCGGGATATATTCAAGTCCTTTTTTGATTGATTAATTTATTTATTTGCATAAGGACTAGGGGCGATCGCCATTAATGAGGGGGCAGAGCTCAATTATGGACTATGGCTTTTAAGTGTCCTCATTATTCCTTTTCTTTCTTTATTATCGACCAATTGTAATCTACCTTTGGGCCTTTATCCCCTTCTTCTCATAAGAGAATGAGGTACATGCCTTTTTGGTGTACATGTAACCACATTACCCAAAAGGTGGGAGAATGGAAGGATCAAAAGGATGGAAAGTGGTAAGTATGATCGAGAATGGTACTCTACTCCTTTCAAGGAACCACTAGTAGTACCTCTTTTCCCCAGGAGTGACAACACGGGACTAGGATGCCTAGGATGGCCACCAAGGTGAAACAAGGCAAAAAACATAACTTCTGAGCTCATGATTCATTATCCAACTTCAACCTATGATCATCACTCAAATGGCCAATGTATTAAATATGACACTTTATATGAAACAAGGACTAATGTGCCTCATAATTTGTCGGAACACCATCTCCCAATGAGCCTTGCTGATTGAGTGAGATGAGCCATGCTGGTGAGGAAGTGGCATCTGAGGGGGCTACTGGGCTGTTCTCTGTGGATATGCTGATCATCATCATCGTTGGGATCACTGTTTTCGTTGCGAGCCATGGGACATGATCTCCTCTAGTTACCTTTAGGTGATAGGGGGTAACACATGGTAAAACTTGACACTAGGAATGAGGGTCAAAGCTTGCCTGACTCTTACATACACAAAAGCTAACCTGAAGTCCATGGACCGGTACCGAGGACCATGTGCATAATAACATTCTTTGAGTCCCCCACCACAATCAAACTCTGTACATGGATATTGCTAGCTAGATACTAGCCTTGCAGAAGTGCATATGCTTTGGCTTGGTTGTTAGAAGAGATTCCCAGGCTCCAGGCATAGGTGTATTCAATTATTCCTCTGGGGTTTGTGATAAGCCCTCCCGCACCTGCCACCCCTTAAAGAGGTAGTTAAAATTAGTCAACGTGACCTTCCTGAGAATTGTAGATTTCTGATCTGCAATGACCCAGTTCAATTATAGAGTAATTCAATTCCAAATGAGCTATAACTTTTGCCTGCTCCCCCCACAGCTTCACGGATACAGGATTGTAAGTCGCTGGTTGGCATTGGACATAATCCTTTATTTCAGGAGCTGCGGGCGAGGAAAGATTGACTTATGGAAACTCGGTGCAATTAAGCTTACAAGGAAATGCCAATGCTCTCCCCCAACTTTTGCAATTGCTCCTGTTTTCTTGGTGGGGCTGCTATTTGGGGGCGTAGCAGTGGTGGGATATATTTTGTCTAACACAACCCGCGTTCCTAAAATAAAGAGACTAATCCCCTGCTATGTGTCTGTCCCATATCCTATCCCGCATCTTTGAAATCAAGTCAATATACAAAGTCCCATCCCAGGGCAAAATATGTCCAGGATTCCAGAGTTCCAACAATTGCATCAGTATTAACAAACATGGGACATAATATGTCAGAAGTTCGAACTAGGTGGATTGAGTACACAAAAAGTGTGTTGCATTACCCAACCAATCATTAGGCCTTGAAAAAATTTGTACAAGGAAAGAAATTGATAGCTATGAAATAATGAAGCAATTAAATATTGAAAACAGGGCTACTCTAACAGCTACGTAACACAAATCTAGAACCATGGCTGCATTCAACTCAACTATCAGCTTGAAGCAAAAAATGAATCAGTTAAATACAAACTGACTGACTTGATCTCCATAGAAAAACAGGTAGATGGACAAATACAAAAACTCTTTTCAGATTAATGTAAATGTATGCTCTGCAACTAAAACGAATTCAAGACAAGTAACATGCATTACTGATTCATTCATAAATGTGCAACATAAGTAGGAACTCACCAAAAACAACCCAATCCAGGAACTCCTTGTCACCAAAAATAACATAGATGTAAGATTTTGAAAAGTAACATTTCAATCCAATAAACCAAAGGTTTGGAAGATTTTTATTTAACAACAAAATGAAGTAGTTATTAATCTCATCTTAATTTGTTTGTCAGCACAATGCTGCTTAAAGGTTGACTATCTGATATAGCAAGTAGAAGAAATAAGCTTAGGAGCAAGCAAGGCTTTGGGTTAATAGCAAATTTATATAGTTTCTGTCGTTTTGTAGTTTAGAGTAGCTCTGGAACAACAAACCTAAAACAATATATATTACTCTGCTTTGTTTTCCTGGAGATATACAAGCTGTCTGTTGTTCTTAATATGATATAAGTGTTCTAATAAAGACAAAGTTACCAGTCATCTTGAGGTGGGAATTTGGACATGAATAGATGGTTTTGTGTCTTCCTATGGTAAATATGTCTATCCTTTGATTACGTTAAGAAGTTGGCTAGTTTGTTTTCACAAGGGCTGTTTCAAATTTCAATATAGTCTTCTTGCATTATTACAAGTCCTGTTAGGAGTAGGACTCATCAGAAACAATTTTTGTGAATTTTTGATCGGATGGAAATAAATCTTAAGCTCTTTTTAGTGTCTTGTGCACACACACACACATTTGTATGTCATCTATGTATCTGTTTTGCAATTTTTCTTGAGTGAATGGCTAGCTGTGTTAGTTAAATGTTTCACCTTGTTTCAGGCATATCAGATGCGCAATGCTGGTGCTGTTATTCATAGTCACGGAGTGGAGTCATGTCTTGCAACTATGATTCATCCCCTGTCAAAGGAATTCCGGGTATTCTAGAATTATCCCTGCTCATTGTCTTCACATAATTGTCTTGTATTGTAAGCTTAGCTGAGTCTGTAATTTGCTTGAATGTAGAATAAAATGGATTTTGTTTCAAGGTCAAGGGATACCCATGATACATTCATAGAAAGATCAACTCCATGTTAGCTCATTCCTTTTATTGAGCTGTAACACTCGTGTGTATTATGTTATGCAGATTACACACATGGAGATGATAAAAGGAATTCAAGGACATGGTTACTATGATGAACTTGTTGTTCCAATAATTGAAAACACTGCCTATGAGTATGAATTAACAGAATCTCTTGCAAATGCGGTATACAATCCCTATCAATTTTATTCCATTATCTAAAATTGCTATACAATCATTGTGTGCATGAACCAAATACTTGTTATAGTATTGTTCTAAGATTTATATTTTTAAGCTGGAAATGGAGGTTATAGAATGAGAAATGTGAAAATGTGCTAAGTTTTGGAAAACATGTGTACATGATGGAGATTTGGATTTCCAAGGCCTATTTTTTCGAAAACTAATAAGGTGTGTCCTAAACAAAGAATTACACATTAGGATTAGAGCGTTTATATGTACAGATGTGCATGTCATAACTCTGACTTATTGAGGCCCATGCCAATATAAATCCAACACATGCTTGCTATTATTAAATAAATAATGGTTCAAGATTTGATTACCTTCTAAGGTTTGAAATCCATATTGTGAGATCGGAAGAG
>CBVK0100211855.1:0-23514 GCA_900067695.1 Picea abies | reverse complement strand
GCCAGCGTTCTCCCTGATTTTCTGAACTGGCTCTTTACTTGCCTCCTCTATGCATGCCACATCATGCAACGCTTTGTTCCAACATCTGTGTCATTCGTGTTCCAGCATCTGTGTTCCAGCATTCGTGTTCCAGCACCTGTGTTCCAGCATTCGTGTTCCAGCATCTGTGTCATTCGTGTTCCAACATCTGTGTTCCAGCATTCGTGTTCCATCATCTGTTTCATTCGTGTTCCAGCATCTGTGTTCCAGCATTCGTGTTCTAGCACATGTTTTCCAACATTCGTGTTCCAGCATCTGTGTCATTCGTGTTCCAGCATCTGTGTTCCAGCATTCGTGTTCCAGCATCTGTGTCATTTGTGTTCCAACATCTGTGTTCCAGCATTCGTGTTCCAGCATCTGTGTCATTCGTGTTCCAACATCTGTGTTCCAGCATTCATGTTCCAGCATCTGTGTCATTCATGTTCCAGCATCTGTGTTCCAGCATTCGTGTTCCAGCATCTATGTCATTCGTGTTCCAGCATCTGTGTTCCAGCATTCCTTATGTGTGCTCCATAACCAACCGATTGCCATCAATGACAACCTTAACCATCTATGTCAGTCTTCTGTTATAGCCATATCTCCAACAGTCTTAAATATGGATCAATTAAAGTTCTCTTATTCAATAGATCGAGGAGGTAACTCTTGTTCTTATTCAAAGGGTTGATGACTTTACTCATGAATCTCTTCTTTGGATTCTTTCTCTCGAGGTTTGTGATCTTCATGTATTTCATCCAATTAATGCACAAGATAATGGGGAACTTCTTTCTCAATAAGTTCTTGGTCTTCAACATGATTTTCATCATTTGCTTGATCATATGGAGAGTAAGCTTCATCAGAAACTTTGTCTTCCTCTGAATCACCCCATTCTTCTCCTTCAATATAAAGCTCCAATATATTGGACAAAACCAAAGGATGATCTTTGATATCATACTTTTCTCTTATGATGGCACATAGTGTTTTTACTCCACGATATTCTTTAACAAGTTATTTTTTCTGCTAAATCAATAAGATTTTTCTCATACTTTTGTAATACAGGGTCATGGATTTCCTGTATTTGTGCACAAAGGGAAACTAAATATGTACATCATCGTAGTGATCAACCAATTCATTGTAAAACTTGTTATCTTGTTTAATTATTTCCTTCAAACTTCGATATAATTCTTCCCTTTTTTCTTTTGTTTCACGGATTTATTTCTCAGGGTCTTCTTCCTCGCTCAATTATTCATTTCTTGAATAGGTGGAGAAACTATCAATGTCTCATCTTCATGTGGATGAGCATTCCCAAACTAGTCTTTTTCTTTGTCTTAATCATAGTGCACTTCCCTAAGGTTTTCTACAAGAAGGTTAAGGAAGAAACCTTGTTCTTTAAGAGTTGTTGTCAAATATTGAAGAATGTCGTCATATTTATAAAATCGTAGGATTCAATACTCAAGAAATATGCTAATGAGATATATGAGAAAACATATACCTTTTGGTTTTCAATAATCCTTGATCTAGTCTTGTAATTCAAATGACAGGGAACACATAAAACAAATTATTTGTAAATAATCTTGTTCCACTTTTAGAAAAATACAAGTATCTAAATCGAATGGATAAATCATTTGGAACTATTTTCAATCTCATTTTTCCTGAACTCCTCTTTCACATATCCTCTTGTAAAACCCCCATTGAAACTTGGACCACCATGGAAGGGATTTTTGGAAAACAGGATGAGATGAGGGGACATGTTCTCAAGGTGGAATTTCTTACTTTGGATCCAATAACCTTCAAAAATATCCAATATTTCTTTACCAAATATAAGTATTTATTATTGAAACTCAAGGCTCGCGGGGTTGATAAATATAAGGAGAAGAAAAAATAATTCTTACCATTCTCTCCAAACTTGGTCCAAAATACTCAATGTTTGTATCTACATTTTGTTCAGTTAGGCTTGCCTCTAGAGCCACCAGGATGATGCCCTCTCTTGAGGATTTATCAAGTCTCTGACATGAGAGAAGAACAAGCTCATCAATATGGGAAAAATTAAACGCCCAAAGGTGCATGCACTTACTGTAAAATATGGTAGAGGTAATATAAATATAAATATAGAAGAAAATAGCATGCAAATACAAATAAGGAAGGGTACTTAAAACCCTTCAATGATGCCTCCGGATCCAAAGGTGGAAAGGGAATAAAAGGGGAGAAATTCACTTACTTCCATAAAGGATTCCATCTAAAATCTACATGTATGCAGAAACAGATAGATCAAATGGCCCAAATACTTCAACAAAACAACCTTGGATATTTCATCCCTGAGGGTGACAAGAAGAAGAATCCAAAATATCATAATATCAAGAAAGGAAATTTGAGTCATGATTTGATTTCTATCAACTCCTCTCTCGATGATTAGAACATAGATTCAGATGCATCACACCACATGACAGCCAAAAAAGAAGTACATTCTTCATTGGATTCATGCAAAGGTTATCCTATTCTGATGAGGGACAACTCTCCATTTGAGGTCACCGAAAGAGGAAGAATTGAACTCACAAATGAAAGCTTTGAGAATGTGCTACACATTCCCAAAATTTTCGTCAATATTCTCTCTGTTTATCAGATGAAAAACTCCAAAACTGGAAAGAGATTCATATTCACACATGATTCAGTGGATATTTATGACATGAAAACCAATTCCATGGTTTATACCAGTGAGGTAAATCATCCATCTAGAATCTACACATTTTCTTAATTTATTGAACCAGATTCTGCACTACTTCTTACCCATGCTGATGAAAGCAGTAGGATATGGAAAAAAAGGTTCGGGCATTTAAATTTTAGATATATGCAACAACTTATCAAGAAGGGAACAATTGATGGTCTACCTAAAATCCACTTCTCCAAAGGAATTTGTGAGGGATGTGTTCTTGGAAAACATCCTCAAGAGAAATTTGACAAAGGAAAGACTCATAAGGCTTCCTTTCCTTTAGATCTGATCCATAGTGACCTCATGGACCCTTTTCCGCATCCATCAATTAGTAAATAAAGGTACATGCTCATTTTTGTTGATGATTTATCATGCTTCACATGTATTTTATTTCTTATGAAAAAAACATAGGTCTTTGAACACCTCAAAGATTTCAAAGCCTTTATTGAGACATAGTCAAGAAAGAAAATAAAAGTCCTCTGAACAGATAATGGGGGAGAGTATTTCAACCATGAGATACATAATATTTTTCATGAGGCTGGGATTCAGTTGCAACACATGGTGTTGGCACAGGGGCAGAACCAAGGTTCAACGCTTCAACAACGCACCAACAAAACCCTAACTACCAGCCCTTTTGACAACACCTACGAAGCAGATGAAATCTCTCCTGAGGTAGAGCCATGGGGGTTGCAGGAATAAAGTGTCTACAACCTGGCTAGGACACAGATATATGATCACAATACCTAACATATCACTTAGCCAATAAAATTCATTAGTCTTTAACCCCTTTATTCACATCGCAGGTTAAAACCCTAGTTACAAAACAACACAGTATTAATCTAGGTCAAAGCACATCTAACCATTCAACACATAGCATCAAAGCCTATCTAGCATTCATTTGGATCATAAGAACTAAACATTCATAGATATATCTATCATAACAGTGCACTAAGAAAATACAAGAACAATATAACACAAAGTACATAACACAGGATATACGTGGTTCACCCCAGTGTGGGGCTACACCCACCAACTCTTCTTCCTCTTTATTAGCTTCTTCCAATCTTCTTACATTCAAAGATCCACAAAGATAATTATGCATAGGACAAGAGATTTTCTCTCACCTCTCCATATCATCCTTCCTTGAGCTTGGCACAACACAGAGCGTTCTTACAATCTCTTGCACTTATCTCTGCAAGTTCTCAACACACAGTATGCACAAAGCCTTCTTACAATTCATACAGGACTTGCACTTAGCAAAATCCCCTGCATATATTACACAATGCCAACTTAGATCTCCTTCATACATCACCTATATACTTATTTATATATCACAAAAGGGGCCTAAATATGGGCAAACCCATGGGTCGACATCCCATACCTATTACATAAACCCTAAAACCAAAAAATCCCACAAAAGAGGGAAAGATCCTACGATCTCCACTTCACCTAGGCGCTTCGTCTTCGACTAGCCTATCGAAGTCCCAAAAATGGTCAAACATGATCAAGGTTCTCCAAAACTTGGTCGAGGGCCAACACATGGTTCCTTATACTCTGCAACAAAACAAAGTTGCTGAGTGGAAAAATAGATCTATGATCTGGGAAATTCTGCTTCAAAGGCCTCGAGCTTGGCTCGAGCTTCCTCGACTTGATACTTCACTATATCCTCCTATTCAGTGAACTCTTGAATGAATTTCTTGGTGATAGGCCCTTCCAAGCATTGTTCCACCATGGTGACCACTTGTTCTAGCTATGCACCTTGTCCCTTGATCTCTTCAAAAATTGTGTAGTATTTGTCTAGCACTAGCTGGAGTCTCTGGGTCACTTCCATGACTCTACTCTAGATGGAATTGACCTGTTTCTAAAATTCCCACACCTCCTGTGACCTTTTCATATTCTCTACCACTGAAAGAATATTCAACTATGCTTGTACTGTTGATGCTTGTTGCTTCGCCTTCTAGAGATGTGACTCCAATGTCCTCAGTTCTGGGTCTTCTATAAGGTGCTCATAGGTCTACACACTTCAATTACTTAGTTACATGGATTCTAAATCCAATGCCTTGATTCATTCGACTGCTCTCCTGGAATTTTCTTCCCTCTGATATCGCATTTCCTGCGGAGTGCTCGACACTGCTTGTAGTTCCATTTCTACTACTCTTGCTTGAAGCTGCTGAATTGCTTCAGTGAGATTCCCCACTTGGCTCTCAATTGTCTCTTCTTCAATCTGGGTCAAATTTGACACAAAGAAAAGTGTTCTAGTGACTTCTTATTTTAATCCCATCTGCTTCGCGAGTAGCTATTATTTTTATCTCTAGATCTACTCTCTGTCCTCTTCAAAATTTTCCTAGGGGTCATCTTTCTCTTACTGTGCAACCTGACATTGCTCTAGAGCTTCCTCCTTTTCTTTCTTCAATGCCTCTATGTCTTGTTCTTTTTATTCATGTACTCATTGAAGGTGATCCTCTGTCAGATCTGCTAATATGCATAGTTGGGAAGGCTCATCTCCCACTTTTATACCCCATGATGACGACGACACAGTAGACACTGTGCGGCTCAAATAAAGGGCTTGTTGTACCCCTTTCAGCTCTACCTCAATCATGCCGTACATTGTCTCCTAATTTGCTTCGTTTCATTGCAAAATATTCTCTAAAGTGTCTACTATAGTTGTGATGATGAGGTAAATATCATCCATTATGAGCACAATCTATGACTGGGGCTTATTGGCTCGTGAATTCTTCTGCACTGAGGGTTTCTTTGGAGAAACCTTCATTTTCTTTGATTTTTCAGCCTCTTTAAGGGGATCTTTAGGAAATGTCACTTTGATCTATTCCTATTTGTCTTCTTCCCCTTCCTCTTCTTGGTTTACTTCGTCACCTCCTCCTCCTTCAGGTGAATCAGGAACAGTTTCCTCCAATGCTTTGTTTATCTCCTACACTTCTTCCTTCTTCTTCTTCTTACTACTGCTGGGTCCATCATACTCTTCTCAGGTGACCATAAGAATTTAGATGATATTGGGGTTGGAGAGCTTTGTTTGCTCAAATGGTACAAGGAATTCAGTCGTCCATTCCTTGGTTATCTCCTCCATGTCTTCATCAGTTAATTTATAGTATGACTGCATCTCCTCCTTGCTTTCATCTCTACGCGCAGTGATGTAAATGAAGTGCATGTATGCATGAAAATTCCCTATTGGCCTGTAAGTATGAAAGGTATTTGGAGTCATTCGGGGGAATGAATCAATGGCCCACATGAGTTGTAAGTAGTAAGTGTGGAAGACAACGTTCGACTGCCACTGCTTCACCATATCACTTGAATACCACAAGGTGATGAACCTCATGGCTAGTGTTTTAGATGGCTCAACTTAAGGGAAGGTTGCTCCCTCCAGCATCTCCCAAGAGACAAAGAAAACGAGAATCAACAACCAACTAAAGTAAAACTTGTAGCCATGATCCTACACTTCGTGACAATTCTACTCCAACTAGTTGATGAGGTAGCTCACCCATTTCATCTACATCCCTCCAATGCACTTCCTTGTGAGGTCAACGATGAACCCCATGACTTGCATTGGTATTTTCTTCTTGACAATCTTACCAGTGACCAATTGGAAAGCTAGGTGCATTGCTCCATCTTGGATGGAGGCTACTTTGTAGCCCCACTTCCCCTTCGTCACATCTTCGTAGGTGTCCTTTATTCACTGTGTCAGGGCGCGATCTGGAGCCTTCCCTAGGTAGAATTTCTGAGGGTTCAGTCCCTACATGCTTAATCCAGTGATCATGTGGATCAACACCAGATCCACAGTCATGCCCCTGTCTAACCATAGATAACATCCATGGTAGCATGACAAGAGGATTTTGATGCACATGTTAACCTCTTGATGTCTGCTGAAGTGGGGTATCTTCATGACATTGAGGATAGTGGACCTCACGATCACCTTAGTCTATGGCTGGGGGACTATATTCAGATTTTTCTTAGTCGTCTTTGTCAAGTATTTATGTGGTACGAGAAACACATAATTATTCCTATATCCTAGGTTAAAGTCATTGATCTTGAGATCAAGGATCAGTCCTAACTGCATTCCAACTACGTGTATCCCCTTTGGGAGGTATGTAGTGATGGGGGTGTATTCAAAATATCTCAGGATGCTGTCACGACTAAATGCACCAGCCATAGGTGGAATGTAGTCTGGGAAGACTGATAAGATGAACTTCTCATTCACCAGGTCCTTGTGGTGCTTGCTTCTTTTCCTTGTCATGGTTCAGGATGGTCCAGATCGATGTGTAGTCGATGGGGATGCTTGAAATACTCTCGTTGACAAGGCATGTACTTCTACGGATATGACCTTCTTAGCCATAAGGTCTATTAGGATATCCTCCACAAAATTCTCTACTGTGCTTCATTCTCCTGACATACACGCTCGAGATCAAATATCTCGGGTAGGTGGACAAACACTCAATGTAAGAAAAATGGGTGTCGACATCTCAATAAATACATTGTGATAGCAATCAATTCTCTTGTGGGATTGGATAATCACAATTTAAAAAAGTGTCCCTGGTGAGACAGTCAATAGATTAAATAGACAATGTCATAATGGATTCCTCCAATGGGAAGGAATGCCTCAATCCGTCCATTATGGCGCAGTCCCAATGACCTAATGGCGATATTTCTGAAAATAATTGTGTTTCTAGCCATTCTTGAGAGTTGTTCTAATGGTCAGGACACCTCTAATAGTCATATTTCTTTGCCATGGAAAAGTGTCAGTGTGCATTGTTTTGTTATTCCAACGAGGTTGAAGTTCTGTAAGCCTACTTTCTGCGAAGTCTTTTCTGGAACCTCATGTAATTTTTCTAGATTTTCTTTCTTCTTGTTGATCTTTCTTACTTTCTTTCCTATGATCTTAATCTCTGAGTTCTTCTTTTCATTTTTGTTCTTATCTTCTCCTAGTAAATGGACTTCTCATTGTTGAGGGTCTTTCAAAGGGTTCAAGTGTAATACCTCTTCTCTTATTACTTCTAGGGTAGGTGCTCGTCTCTCTTATACGTATAGGGTTTTCAAGCCTTCCTGCATTCTTTTAACTTTGATGGCTAAGTTTTTGGATCCCAGTTGCTTCGACTTTTCCTCGTGTTATTCTCTTATTCGTTCTATTTTCTTGGCTATGAAGTCTCTTAATTCTTTCTTTTTTTGTTCTATAGCTTCCTCTTCTTCTTTCCTTCAGATCTGATCGTTCTCAATCCAATTCCTTCCTAAAAAAAGTGCAAAAAGAGTGTTTTTGTGCAAAAGGAGTGTTGCTCGAATTCTTCTTCCATCGATGCTCCAGGAACAACCATAGGTACATAAGTAAGTATTCCACATAGGGTTATCATCTTTCCTTTAAAAAATCCTATTTCTCCCAATGAGAGAATCATAGCAGGCTTTCCCAAAATTTCCCAAGTACTTTCTGGCATGATATTCACCTATGTTTCCTCATCCAGAACACAGTCTATGTCGAAGTCTCCTATTCTTGTGTCTATGCACTATTTCTCTTTTAATATCTATGGTAAACTGATGTCTCTGTGATCATTCAGTGTTTCTTTCATATTTAATAATATAGTCTCTGATTCTTTTCGGTGTTCTAGTATATCCTTAGTGTTGCACCTCTTTCGTCATCTTAGTGAGAAAAATAGAGGTGCTTGCAAGCTTAGTTGGGTTTGCTAAGCAGGAAAACTGCAAGGAAAAGGGTTAAAAAAGAAATATAAAGCAACAACTAAGAATTAAACTAAGAATTAAAACAACAACTAAATTGATAAACATAGGGACATAAGGACAAAAGAAACAATGAAACCCATGTCACCAATGATAAGGCTGATATTAGTGAAAGAAAACAATGAGAAGCAAGAGGATTATGAGTCTCTTCTTCCTCCAAGGGAGGGCTCTTGGACTCCCACAAATAAGCTCTTCTTACAACTTTGAAAATGAAAATGAAAATGGTGAAATAATTCTTTGCTAGTCCACTCAAGGGGTGAGATGGATTTCCCAATGCAATGATGCAAGTATACTCTTGGAAAGGATAGAAGATTTCTCAAGAGAATAATGGAAGCATAAGTTTGCTACAAATTCCTAGAAAAATTAAGTGTATCCATTTACTTTTTATAACATTCCTTTGAGTTATTGTCCAACTAGTTTGTAGTGTGTAAAGAGGCTAATTAGGGCATTTCTAGTTCTTTGACCAGCCACCCAGTCAAATTCAGTCCATATTTGAGTGTCAAATCAACTTGGAAGCTGAACCAGAAGTGGGTGGGAGGCTGACCACTCTCATAAATGTGTTGTTTCTCATGTGTGTAGCATTTTGCAACAATAGTCATTCATCATGCGCATGTGCATGAATCTTGTGTTTTTGTTTTGCGCATGTGCGCGTGTGCCCTGTGTCTTCATAGCGCCCTTTAATTTTTGCACTATTTGTATAGTTTTTGACCCTTTGGGAATGCTTTTGTGATATTTTTGGTCCATGGGTGACCTCATAACTATTTGGTGATGCTGAATTCCTGTAACCATTTGCAGATGAAATTTCGGTGATAACATATGCCCCTTGATGGATGAGGTTAGGAGCATACGTATAGACAAAATCCATCAATGTTTCTTCTACTGAGAATGTTGTTGTAAGAGAGAGTGATAGTGGGATTGTCTAGATCTATCCATTGGAGGGAAAAAGGAACCTATAGAACTCAACCTTCCATAAGGTGTGTAAAAATAAATTGCGTACAAATGAGGTGGGCATGCCCCATGCTCATGTCATGTAACTCAAAAAGAGGAATGAAGTGTTGATGTAGACAACTGCAGTGCCCTCCGGGGTGGTCGTGATAAAGGAAGAAGACAATTCTACAAAGGAACTTACTCTGAACAATAGGCAGCGATATATGTAAGAAGTATTAAAGATTCTGTAGGCATTGATAGCCCAACCAGGTTCAGAGGTCTTCGACAAATATGAGAAATAACTGTAATAGTCGCAAAGTAAGACCCGCCATAACTTGAGAAAGTGTTGACATTGAATGTTATGGGGGTCAATGACAGTAGGGAGAAATTGTGGTTCTCCCTGTGCCATCTGATATCTCTCATTGGATAGGTAATGAGAATCAAGATACTGTCGCCCTTCTAGAAAACTGTGTTGATGTCGACAAAAAAGGGGGACGCTACTCCCAGAAGCAAAGGGCTTTGTGAAATCTACTAGATGAGATTAGGAATTTGGAAGAGGTACATGGTCAAAGTCAATATGTATGGAGAATCAAGATTTCCCTTGGTTGGGGGTATATGTGAAGTATAAGTGGCCACAACCATTCAACTAAGTCGAGTGTCAGGGGGACAACAAGACGTGGATGAAGTTGTGCCAGAGGGAGGATAAAGTGAATAAAATAATAGGGTAGAGGTAAGTGGTCTGTGGGATACTCAGAGGATATTGACGATGTCAATAAGGGTAGATGATAAAGAGTGCCCCAACCAAGGGTGACATGGGTTGCGTTTACCAAAAACGGAAGAAGGTTTCCAAAGGTGACGACAAAAAGGTAATGTAACTACTGGAAACAAAGGCATTTGTACAATAAATAAAGAATAATTTGGGATAAGTGTACAAATACAGAAACGGGTGCCCCAATGTGATATGGTTGGCTCGGGTAGGGCACAATTTGCTTGTAGAACTGGTGGAGGGTGGGGGCCCCATGGGTGGGTTTTTGTATGAGGTAGGTGAAATGAAGGGAAATTTGCATATGGGCAAACTGATTGTGGATGAAATGGAGGGTTCATGATACTGCAGAGGTGTAGTCAAAAATAGAACTTTGAAGAGATAATCTGGGAGTCTGGTGGGAAATCTAGAAAAATTAGGACACCGAGTATGTGGCTGATTCACGACATGATGTAAGACTATTGGGACTCCCATCCCTAAAGGTGTGAAAAATAGCATGAGTGTCAATGTGAAAAATGGTGCTATGAATGGGACAACTCATGTGGTTAAGAGTGCTACCGGGTGTCAGTACCAAAGATGTGAATGGAGGTGTTGGTACTGCAGAGCCAGAGATGGGGGTCCTAGAGGAAAATGTCAGAGGGTGTGACTGGAGATGAAAGTGAGATTCAGAGGGAATGACTACATGTAAGTACTGAGTATATACTTGAAGGGGTTGCATTGATGTATGATGACCAAGTACCTACACACATGAAAACCAAATACTTGACGTGAACAATATCTGAAGAGAATTGAACATATGAGCATTTATTTGATAATTTTGAATATGCACATGCGTACCTGGTCAAGGTATGAAAAAATGGCGTCCCAGGGGCTCAGGATGAAAAGAGGCCCATGGACTGTTGTGATGTAGATGACGGGATGTTGATCCCATGGCTGAAGACGGATCGAGAAATGGACACCCAGAGCTCCGAGAATGGTTAGTGGAAGTTTGGCGAAAAGGCCTATATATAGTTTTAGGGCCCACATTGCCTCCTTATTTGTACTTGTTGCTATAGTGACTGGACGATAAGTATTCAGAGGAGATTTGGAAATTCTGGGAGGATGAGGCATCCAATCGAGGACCAGTGAGCTTCATATTAGTGGTCTGATCATCCTGCATAGAATTAAGGTTTCCATTTTGGGCAGGGGCTATACGCAGGGCCGTACAGGGGGTTTTATGGGTGTGGGCCCCCAAGTGCATGGGAGATCTGGAAGTATGCACGCAGAAGTGTGCACCTGCCCACCGGATAGGCATGCATGGGAGCGCTTGCAAGGGGGACAAAGGAACGCACTATGTGCACGTCTGTTGGCTACATAACTGTGCATGTGTGCACGGTTGTGCATTGGACAGGCACGTTTTAATGTGCGCTTGTGTTCATGACAGGGGTGCATGAAGGTGCCCATGTATGTTGATCAGTCATGCACCCATGCACACCTAAAGGATGGATAGGCATGCCTAAGTGCACGCTTGTGGAGTGGACAGGTGCACATACGTGCACACCTATGGAGCGAACAGGCGCGCATGTGTGCGTGCCTATGGGTTAAACAACCGCACCTTGGAGGCAAGGGTGACGGGTGTAAAAGTTATCTTTTTAATGTTGTTTATTGTCCATTTGGCTGACTTAGGAATATTTTATATGGCTGCAAGCGATCATTTTGCATGATGCTTGTTGGTTGGCGAGAGTAGGATTGGTCCCAGCTGAGGGATGCTATGGCGATTGAGGATCCGGGTGTACATGCTACTTTGGCAGCCTGTGGGCTGCTGATGTTCTTTGAGTGCCCATTGATACGGGTGAAGGAGTATCTCTTGTAGTTCCTTATATGGATGTGGAGTCTGGACCTGCATTATTTCTTAGTGCGGGGAGAGCAGATTTCCTTCACTGTGGTGGAGGACATATATTTTTTGAATGGGCTCCCGTTTCAGGGAACGCCCCTATCGACAGAGTCGTTAATGCCTAGGAATGTGGCACTAGTGATAGTGGGTCAGAGGTACTATTTAGGGGTAAAATTTATGTCAGACACTATTGTGAGCATTGGGGCGATGGATTCTCTAGCACATCATTGTATAATAGTTATGATTGTGAGAGTGTATGGGTCCATTGTGATGCAATGGATCAATGGTGGTCAGTTGTGTGTGATGGAGAGGGCACTAGCTAGTGAGCACTTCACCTAGGGTCTTACGCTACATGCCAGGATGGTAGGGAAACTAGACCATTGTCGGTCCATGGATATAGGAGAGTTTGCCTTTGGGTCCATCCTAGTGGCTTGGTTTTTGGAGAGGGTGCCTATGTTGTGCCCTAGGATTTTATTAGGTGCACCTGGGGCACGAGAGCCGCGAATAAAGTGGTGGTACACTGTGTTGCTTCGCCGCGATGGTGGTGAGGGTAGCCACTTATTTGCTGCTGAGGTGGCACAAGTGTGGTGGAAGATGCCGCAGGTGATTTTATAGTTCCCATATGCTGGTGTTGACTTCTGGGAGGATCGAGACATGATGTTACCTCCTGGGGAGGTTTTTGATCACTGAGGTATGTTTGTGAGTTATATATATATGTTTTTTGAGATAACATGACATATGTATATGATATAGATGTTGACACTATCTGCTGCTTGTTTGTATGTGCAGATGTGGCACCTTGTGGGCATGAGGTGGAGTTTCTGAGGGCGTTGGCTCGCTAGGAGCCAGGGAGACAACCACAGGGAGGGACGTGGGTTGGAGAGAGACATCAGTGTGAGGATGCTGAGATGAGACCAGATGATCTTGAGAGAGCAGCGAGGAGATGCCAGTTTGACGAACTTGATGTCGGGCCAGCACATGCTCCTCTAGTGGATGCTGGAGCAGATTTTGAGGACATACGCCATCACCTGGAGGTGGTGCTACAGGGCATGCCTGAGGGCATGTGGTCACTTATCCAGGATGAGGGCATCCTAGAGAAATGCGTGGGGGTTCCACTGTTGTGGTGGGCCGTGGTACGATGAGAAACAGTAGCAGGTACTACTATGACCAAATAGTTACCTTCTGGTTAGGAGGGACTAGTAGTGGGTGGGAGACCAATGCCTGAGGGAGGGGTAGGAGGTGGTGCTCTAGAGGCACCTTGAGTGGTGTTCTATGTATTTTGGTATTTTTGTATATAGTCTGGTTAGCCCATTTTGTACTGAGTTGCTTCACTGGCCTGCGGATACTTGTATTTTTGTATGTAAACATTTGGATGGCACTGTGGACCATTTTATATATACATGAGTATACATTTTGAGATATATGTGGTGTTTACATGTGTTTTGTTAATGTGGTGATGATGTCTAGTCTATATATGCAGTGACAAGTTGTTGATATGTTTATGTATGTGTAGAGGTATCTTGATGTGATATATGCTAGTCTAACACAATATTAACTAAGTTATCTGTGATTTGATTCAATTGTCTTGGAATATGTGTAAATGTAATGGAATCAAAATGTTGAGATAAAAGTCTAACCTGCAGGTATTTGCAAAAGAGGCAATGATGGTGTACACTGTACACATTGTTGAACTGGAGAACGACTAGTTGAGAGTCGAGAAAGATGCTAAGGTGACGAATATGATGATGTTGGGCATCGGCCAGGAGGCCAATGATGACAGTGTATTCGGCTTGGTTGTTGGTCGTTGAACCCAAACATATGCCGCTCGAATGGAGCATTTCATGTGAGGGGGTGTAGAGAGCGCAAGCGGCCGAAGTGAGATTTTGTGTCCAACGACTGGCACCATCAGCGTAACTGATGTGGTAGGCCAGTGGAGGAAGCATATGTCAATATCATAATTGATAGTTTTAGACATGAGGGATGGAAAAAAGATTAAAAACACTATAAAAAGAAAATAACCTAAAGTAGAACTGCTACGCTTAGGCATAATTTTTTTTTAAGTATAACTCATTGAAAGGTTCTTTGAGAGAGAGGCCTTCGGGAGAGGCCAGGATGTATGCACCTTTGGTGAGGCGATGTTGGATAATGTATGGGCCATACCATAGTGACTCGAATTTTCCATGACCAAAGGTATCATGAGCAATATCATAAGCAAGGATGAGGTTGCCTTCGTGAAATGAGCGAAGGTTGATGTGGCGATCAAAGGTGGCCTTTGACCATCTTTTAGCTGCCTCATTATTATGTAATGAAGATCGATGATCTTCATTCAGGGACTCTAAGTTCAGCAAGCGCTACTCCATTAGAGAACTATCGGGTAATAGCTTAATTGTAGTGCGTAAGGTGGGAATTTCACACTCGATGGGAAGAGTGGCCTCTACCCCATGGACTATATGAAATGGTGTGAAACTAGTGGTTGTTTTCATAGATGTACGGTAATCCCATAGCGCATAAAATAACATATGATGCCAATTGGTCTTATGTTTTTTAACCGTGCACTGTATGATGGTCTTGAGGACCTTGTTAAATACTTTGACCTATCCATTAGACTGAGGATAATATGGTGAAGCAAACTTGTGGGAGAATCCTAACCAAGATGAGAGTTCAACAAAAATCTCATTCTTCAAGTGTTTCCCGTGATTGAAAACAAGTTGGAGTGGTACTCCAAAGAGAGATATGACGTGGTTAAAGAAAAAATGCACTATGGTTAGTGGTATTGTTGAAGGTGGGCATAGCTTCCACCCATTTGGTGAATTAATCGACTGTGACCACAATGTATTTGTGTCCATTGCTGGAGGGAGGATTACAAGTCATGAATTCGATGCCCCATTTACAAAAAGGGCTGGTAGTGATGACTGGATGAAAAAGAGAAGGTGGTGCTCGAGCTTTGTTGGTGTAAATATGACACTTCTCGCATCGTTTCATGGCGTGAATGCAATCATGAAACAAGGTAGGCCAAAAGTAACCTGCTCGGATAATCTTTTGAGTAGTGGATATTCCCAAAAGATGGCCCCCACATGCGCTGTTGTGGCAGTTGTTTAAGACTCTATCGGCCTCATCAATGGTTAGGCATTGACGAAGAATGGTGTCGACCCCTCGCCGATATAAGATGTCTCCAATGAGGAGGTAGTGGGGGGCCTGGTGGTGAATACGACAACGATCATCTCATGAAAGGTGGTTTCTAAACTTTTGAGTTCGAAGGTAGAAAAGGAGGTTGTCATACCAAGGATCATCTCAAGTGATGTAAAAGAGGTGTTCGTCAGGGAAGTCGGTATTGATGGGGGCACTGGTAGTGTCAGAGGGGAAGGTCATGACTAGTTCAGCGAGGATGAGAGCTTTCTTGCTCTTGGGTATTGAGAATTCAAGATCATACTCTTGAAGAATAACGATCCATTAGGCAAATTTGCCATTAATTTGCCAACGACTGAGCAAGTATTGCATAGGGTTGGAATCTGCTACAACCTTAGTTGTGCGAAGCATAATGTAGTGACGTCATTTCTGGACTGCGAGGACGACTGTAAGGGCTAGTTTCTCTTCATGTTCATACTTCAAGGGTGGCCCTGAGAGGTTTTTACTAACATATTATATGACATGCTCATGATTTTCATCACCTAGCTGAGTGAAAACTCCTGCTACTAAAACAACTGATGCTGATATGTAGAGGATATAGTCGCGATTGTAATCAGGTGCACTAATTAAAGGGGCATTGGAGAGCACCATTTTAAGATCGTCAAATGACTGTTGGGCATGTTCATCCCAGTGAAATGTAATGTTGTGGCATATTAAGCGAAGGAAACCATGTGCTCGAGTGGTGTAGTTTGGGACAAATTGCCGCAGGAAGTTAGCCTTGCCTTGAAGGCTTTGGAGTTGACGTAAATTCCAGGAGGTGGAATTTCAGTGATATCTTGGACTTTGAGGGGGTCCATGGTAATACCGCTTTGGGAAATGATGAATCCGAGGAGGCACCCCGTGGTGATGAAAAATATGAACATGAGGGGATTCAAGTGGATGTTGTATTGACCACACCATTGGAAGATGATCCGTAAATCATCAAGATGTTGGGTGCGTTTCTTGGATCGAGTTGTGAGGTCATCCAAGTATGCGAGGATGATATGGGCCAGATCATGAAAAATGTATGTCATAGCCCATTGGAAAGTTGTGCCAGAATTCTTTAAGCCAAAAGGCATGACACGATATGTGAAAGTACCCCAAGGGGTAGTGAATGCAGTTTTGTACTGATCGTTTGGGTGAATTTGAATTTGATTATAACCAGAGAAACCATCCATGAAGGATAGAGCCTTATGGCCTGGGTAGTCGTCGATAATTTGATCGATGAAAGGCATTGGAAAGTTTTCTTTGGGACATGCGTGATTGAGATCAAGAAAGTCTATGCAGATGCAGATAGTGCCCTATTTTTTGTTAACGGGTACAGGGTTGGAAACCCATGATGTATAGGTGATGGGGTAGATGAACCCGACAATGCATAATTTGTCAATCTTAGCTTTGATGGCTGCTACTTTGGAAGGGTGTAGCGGTCACTATTTTTGATGAACTGGGGTTATGTCAAGCCAAGTTTCGATGGGATGTTCAACGATTGAGGGATCAAGACCAGAAATTTCTGTGTATGGCCAAGCAAAAATATCCCAATATTCCTGGAAGAGGGTTTTATAGGTGGTGATTTCTTGAGGAGTGCAAGTGGCTCCAATGGTGATTTCCTCGACAACGCCATTTTTGATGGAAATGTCGATTTTGATGGTTGGGGAAATGTTGGCCATGTTTCCTTCTTCAAAATCATCCAGGGCAGGGATGGGGTTGTTGAACCAGTTGATATGCCCTGATGGGATAAAATCCTTGGTTTCAACCGCATATATGGGGTGTTGGTTAGGAGGCATGGAGGCTTCCTATGGAAAGAAGAGTGCTCGATGGTGGAGTGCATCCCATGGGGGATCAGGGGTTTTAACTCTTCGAGTATTTCCTCATCACAGTGAAAGTGACGGGAATACAAGGGGTCATGAAGAGTGATATTGGGGACCGTTTTCATGTGGCTTCCCCCTAGTGATGAAGAAGGAGGGGGAAGGATGCAAGGAGAGTGTGATAGTTCGCTTGACATAAACCAAATATCGAAATATTGGGGAGTACCTGTGGTAGTTGGATGTACAATTTCCATAGGGAAATGAGTGGGAGAATTGGGGGGATTTGGGGGTGAATCCTCGAATAAGTCATCCAGGAACCATGGAGGCATTCGGAGGGCCTAGGGCTCAGGAGAAATGAGATGAAGAATCTCTAGTGACGAGGTAAGGTCAACCATCGATCCTGTAGGGGGCGTAGGGGTTTGAATTAGGGTCAATTGGCGTTGCCTGTATTCAATGATCATAGGACACTGGTATGTAAAATGATCTAATGATTCACATAGAGAGTAAGGGAATCTCATACATTCATTGACTGAAGTTGTGACATAATGGATGTCAATGATTTTTGGTATGGATGACGAAGTTGTACTAGGTTCACTCTGAAAGATTTGGCGTATTACGGCTAATGTCTGTCGAAAGCATGGCAATGATGGGAAATGGTGTGTATAATGGCCATATTCTTAACATATAGCACAAGTGAATTTGGTTCGCAGCTCTTTACTACTTGAGTGAGGGGCAGTAATGACAGTACTGACTATAGTGAGGAGTGTTGAGGGAGGTTGATTGAGTGGAATCAAATTTTGTAACTCTGGTAGAGAAGGGAAATTGTTGGTTTGGTGTCCATCTTTCTCACATAACGCACAAGGGGGTTGGACGTGTGGGGGAAGTGGAGCTATGGGCTCTTTCTTCTTTCTCCTGCCCCCAACTGTGGTAGGGTGGGTAGTGAGTGGGGGTGTAGAGGGTATGGTGGGAGTGAGTATGGGAATCATCATTGGGATTCCTTCCATTTGGGGGGGAAGGGATGGTCGAGGGACCATCTCTGGTGGATGTAAATACCAAATTGGAATTTCTAACACCATATTAGGGAGGGTTAGCATTGCAACTACTTGGAAACCTTTGACACTAGGTGGAGGGTAAAAGAAGGGGATTTGAGTAATGGCTTGGGGAGCTGTCTCCCAAACTGGGATATGTCCTTGGGGAGGGGTGAAATCGTGGACTGGTGGGGTCAATGAGTTCACAGGAGGCTCGTGAGGGGGGAGCTCTGTGACTAGTGGGATGTCAGATATGATAGAAGCCTCCCTAGGAGGAAGGGTATCCTATATGTTAGTTCTATTAGATGATACGACACATACTTGATTGGAAGGATGAAGGAGTGGTGGTGCTCCATGGTAAGTTCCTAATAATGATGGATCTTTGAAAATTCCAGGACCCGTTTCGATGAGTGGGTATTCATCATGACTCGTGTGGATGAGAGGGAGAATGTTATCGATGTTGGCAGGGAGGCTAGGCTCGTAATGGGAGTCTTGGTCAATGGTAAAGATCTTCCTGTTGTGGGGGAACATCATTGTTCAAAAGACAGAAGAGGAAACTGCCTTCATAGCGTACATGTAGGTACGACTAAAAAGGATATTATAATCGAGTGGGGCATCGATAACTTCAATGTCGATGAGAATAGTCTTACCCTTGAGTTCTATGGGGACATTTTGGAAGAGCCCTTCAGGAGATGATTTCCATCTGTCATAAGCTTGTAAGGTAATGGTAGAGGGTATGAGTTCATGGGAACCAAGTTTCTGCCATACAGATTTGGACATAATGCATGTAGATGCACCTTCATCGATGATACACCGATGAACTATAATGTTCTATATTTTCACTGGGATTTAAAGGCGATAAAGGTGGGAAGGCGAGGTTCTCTACTGTCGAGATCAAATGTAATGAGTCGAGTATCTGTGGGGTTGACTACCCCTAAGGTGGAAAGTAATGATTTCCACTAAGTGGGACAAGTATGAAGGACTTCTAAGACTGACATGGCAACTGGGGATTGTGCTAAGTCGTCAACCAAACTATAATTATGAGCTTCCCTAGCCTGTGGGTTGTGGACATTCTTGCACAATGGGATGTGAGAGATGCGAAGAGGTGGTTTTGTGTTAGGGTGAGGGATCACCAATGGTGGTCTCATTGGTGTGGGAATTGTCTCTGGAGGAATGTGAGGAGACTCAGTGGGTGCATGATACTAATGATTGCGTGTTTGTAGAAGGATTTCTTCCTCACTAGTGAGGAGGATCGTGTGATTTGCTAGATTGTTTGGATTGAGGTATTGTCCCACCTTAGGCGGGGGAGCTTGCATGTCATGTTGGGTGTTTATCACACCTTGGTGTGGGATAGGATTCTGTAGCACGACATGGGGGGGCTATTTCACGTATTGTTGTGGGGCCTGCTGAGGGACAGGTGGTGCTGGAGGATGGGGTAGACTGCCTGAGTCTTTCAGCCATTTGAAATCAGTGATTTGGAGGAAATGATGAATATAATGACCAAAATCACTACAAAGGGGACAAGGGAGGTTGGTTTTAACATTATTGTTATTTCTCCCTTGATGCCTATTGTTATTTCCCCCCTGGGGGTTATGATTCCCTTGGTTCTGGTTGCCCCCAGTAGGTTGGTTCTGCTGGGGTTGATTCCTGCCTTGACCTAGGTTGTTGTTGTTCTTGTTTCTTCCTTTATTTTTGGCATTGTTCGATGGATGGGTCAGATTGGTCGTATTCAGTTGTTTGAAATTTTGATATTGTTGAATGGGAGAAGGTTGAACAAAATTCACCCCAGCATGAGGATGTGAGGGAGCCATGGGTTGTGGGGGACCAGGAAATGGAAAGTACGGATTCTGTGGGGGTAATGATCCGTAAGGTACATAGGAAGGCTTGGTGCTTTTGCTAGTACTATAAGATGAGGTAGAGGGAGTACTAGAACTTGTTTGAATAGGTCGTTGTATGGGGGGTGCCAACGATGGCCCACTGGTGGGTAGAGGCATAATAATAGGGCATGGTTGTTATTAAGGGGGTGGGGGGTAATAAGAGGTGCCCCCATATGCTGACGGATATTGAGGTGTTCCATACATTGGTGGTTGTTGGGGTTGTGGACCATGGTGAGTGGTATTACCAATCAGTCTATCTGTTGAGTGAGACATCTCAAGTTTGTCTTGGCCAAACGACATAGGCTTTGGGAGATCAGGAAGTATATTGTATAAGTACCCTGACTGTGAATAGATGAGGTCATATTGTTGAGCCTTATTGATGGCTTCCTCTTCTGATTGAGGGAAGGTGGAAGCTACATCCTTATCGAGGAAAGAGAAAAGTGATCTAAGAAACCAGTCAAGACAATGTTGTTTGGTGGTTTCTCTTTTGCAAAAACTATGTTGCCTACACCACTCGTGAATGTGATCAACAATATGTGTGTCTAAGGTTTGTTTGAAATTAGAGAGTAGTTCCAGACCATTGTCATGGCAGATTGGTAATTGGAAGAAGGTAAAAAATGCTTTGGCCAATGACTTAAAAGTCGCATGGGACCCTGATTTTTCATCTACATACCACTTGGCTAATGGGCCAGTGAGTGTTCATTGAAATAATCACAGTCTGATGGAATCATCCATAATGTCGTTGGAAGAGCACCATAGGTGAAAAGTCATGACATGGTTGGCAGGGTCATCTCCTACCTTTCCTTCAAACTTGAGGATGTCTAAAGGTAGTTTTGTGGGCATTGTAGGCCATGTGGGGTCATGCAATATAGGATCGTTGGTGAGTTTGCTTAGATATGGTATGTAAAGAGAGGCCAAATATGGCATCTACAATGGAGGGGGAGGATTATCTCTAGCCATGGTGTGAGTGTGTTGTGAACCTGAACCTTGAGGGGGGCTAGGTGGGTTGGTACTTCCCCCTTGAGAGGAATTTGGTCCTCCACTTACATGTAAAGGAGAGTGAGTGGATAGTAGGACTTGGGAAGTGGACCCAAGTAATGTGGAACCAAGAAAAGTTGATCCTAAGATTGTAGCACTCACAGGAGTGTGTGAAGGTGGTGTCGATGAGTGGGAAAGACCATACACTCCCCCTAAGATAGGAGGGAGATTTAACAAGCGTCGGGAATGACAGGGATTCTTTGGGTCCCCTATGATGTCCAACTAGCTGAGTGAATGTGTGAAAATGGTGGTGAGAGTAATAAAGAAACAAGATCCTTTGTTGCAAATTTTGAACTTTACACAATATATATATATATCCAAATCAAAATGTAATCAGAAGTACATTATACATAAAGTGTTTTGAAAAAGAAGCATATATGTGGATAAGTGGGTTTTGTCAGCATGGGGAATCAAAGAAAACAATTTCTCATGTCCTAAAAGACGTAACGTCCTTCCTCTCAAATAGCACTGGAACTTCCAATAGTACTCAACAATGGGGTCTGAAGTCACCGAAAGAGAAACTAGTGAAGGATGAAATAATCAGTTATAATGAGGGGTAAACGGGGCATATCCCAAAAGAGCTGGCGATATTTCCCAATAGACACACAAAATCCGATCAAGGTGCAATTGCAGCCCACAATTGCCACCTGGGTAGATGTCCTAAATTTGGTCACTAGGTACCTCGGTCAAAGTGCAACATTTAGATTTTCGGCCTCAGAAATGGGTCATGGGTTGGATCCCATCCAAGAGGTGGGTGCCTCAAGGGGGAATGAAAAAAAAAAATGGACCTTGGCCTTCAACCCTTCACGGGTATCTCCCTGCCTTATGGTGTTGGGAACACTTGACTTGGAGGATTTCCAGTTCCCTATTTGACAACTTCTATGGTTTTGACAATGTGAGAACCAGATAACGGGGAGTTATTTGGATGCCTATCCCCGAAATCTTACCTAGACTAAAAAATTTCTTTTGGCACCTCCTGTGGAGGAAAAATTAGTGAGTTTTTTTAGAAACATTTTAGATGTAGCTGTTTTGAGAGGTTGGGGGTGTGAACCAACCTTGTTGAATTTAAATGGGAGTGGATGGTTTCTTCAAGAAAAGGGTGGGGTGTTTTGGAATCCCTTTGGAGGAAACTTACTTTGACCTCCATGTTTCAAGAAGAAGATATGTGAGTGATAAGTGAATTTTGTGTGTGAATGAGTGAAAGTGTGCCAAGTTTTAATGAATTAGGTGTCACCTTGTTGCATGTGGACTTCGCTTGGTCCTTACAAGTGTTGATTACCTAATTAACTAAATGCCTTTGGTACAACCTTGCATAATTCAAAAGTCCCTAGGAAGCTAGCATGTGTACATGTGGGTCCGTTACTATTCCTTTAACTCCCTATTGTGATGTAATCTAAGAAAATATTTGAAACTATCCTAGATTGTGATCATGTGGGCATGTATGGGCTCGTTATAAAACCTTTAAACTTCCCTAGTAATTTGATCTAAGAAAGTAAATTTCAAGCACTATCCTATCTTTGTGACATGTGGGCATGTATGGGCCCGCTACAATATTAAGATGTGTTTGAAGAAATAAACTAATAGGAGTCCCAAGAAGGGATGTTGTCCTCTCCTAAAGGTTTTAATCTTGTTAAGGGAGATGAAATTGTTTCACAATCTTTTTTTGATTCTCAAGGTTACTTGGAGGCGCGAGAAAAGAGCATACTAAGCGATTGTTATCCAAATTCTAGTCCCAATTCATGTTAAATGTGATTAAAAATGATTTCCAACTTATATCTTTAGTCAAAACAAGCCATCCATGTGGCGAAAATGAAAGCAAAAGAGGAAAAAATGATTATAACCCCCTAAGTGCCTATGTGTTTTGACTAACCCCTTTATATGAAGAGGGGACTAAGTGTGGTGCAGCTTTAAAACATGCATAAAATCACTTTTAAGAAGCCAAGGGCCTTCACCACATCTCAAGAACCTTACAATGTGAATTTTTCGCACAGGTGCACGGGTCTCAGTGGAGACAGAGCCACACATAGTGCATGCACATAGACCAAAAAAAGTTAATGAGTGCATGTGCACAAAACATAACTATGACTTGAGCGCATGTGCACACGATGCATGTTTGTGGGCCAAAAAACCCATGCATAGGTGACACACGGCTGTGAATGAAAATTCCAGGTGGAATTCTCTTAGTTCACCTTGGAATTGCATGATTGGCAGGTCGGCTTAGGCCGATTAATGCACCTGCAAGTTAAATAAACCAAAAGAAGAGCTAGAAAAACCCAAATGGGGTAGGAAATTGATACCTCTTGTTATAACCCTAAATTGCACCACACATGCTTACCTGACATCAGGCCAACTCATATCCCTTCATTGCCAAAACATCTGCTAAACAACTCTTTTGAAATCCTATTGTGTCAAGGCCCATGTGCCCTAACCCATTACTGCACGTGTGTGCACGGTGGCTGGATCACTACAGCTCGCGTGTACCTAACAAAGCACGAAAAAAAGAAAGTTGCTGACGGAACAAAAATCTATGGGTTAGTTAACTAAAACTCCCAACCATGCGTGGCCGAGAGTTCATCCAAA